>PITA01012612.1:0-61160 GCA_004023965.1 Spilogale gracilis
TGCTCTTTTTTTTTTTAAGATTTTATTTATTTATTTGACAGACAGAAATACAGCCAGAGAGGGAACACAGCAGGGGGAGTGAGAGAAGGAGAAGCAGGCTTCCTGCTGAGCAGGGAGCCCGATGTGGGGCTCGATCCCAGGTCTCCGGGTCATGACCTGAGCTGAAGGCAGTTGCTTAACCAACTGAGCCACCCAGGCGCCCCAATTGCTCTTTTAAAAGAACAGGTGAATAGTTGGAAGGCCAAAACAATACAGGGCATCGACTGACGGAGCAATTCCACAGCCTGAATAGCCTGAGCCATGCCACCTCACCTTTGAGTTCATCCTGCCTTGCCTTAGCTTTGCCTCCCCATCCCAATGACAAGCACCTGGGAAACAAAACCTTGTCTATCTTCTACTCGAGTGCCTACTGCAACTGGTGCCATTGTCAGTCGTTAGTCATGGTGGTTACTCAAAAAATGCCTGGAGAATCTGCTTAAATTGGGTTAGAAAGGACCTGAGATGGAGGAAAGAAAAAATAACATTTGTGTAGTCAACCTTACGGCTGGTGCCTTAGAAGTTGAAGCTCAGAAGTCGCTGGATGTTGTCACCTAGGTAGGACCACTATAAGCCTCCATTCCATACTCTGGAGATGTCCAGAGGCTTCTCTGCCAAATTTCCTGCAGTATCCAGGGAGGCTAACACTCCCTTAGTCATCCAAAGTTCTGAATCCCTGCCCCTGCTGCTTTCTGGTTGAGGTTCTGTCTTTCTATCTCAGACATTCTGCGTGTGTTCCAACTCACGTCAGCACATGCATGAAGTTCAACCCCACCTTTAGTTTCTACCAAAAAAAAACAAAATTATGCTCTTTTCTAAAAAATAATGTATTTATTTGACAGAGAGAGCATGAGCAGGGGGAGGGGAAAGGAGAAAGGGACCAGCAGACTCCCCTGTAAGCAGGGAGCCCAAAGTAGGGCTTGATCCCAGGACCCTGCGAGCATGTCCTCAGTCAAACTGACTGAGCCATTCAAGTGCCCCCCCCCAAATCACACTCTTAAAAGGTATCAGTGTGAGTGATAGACTCAATCAAAGATTTAGCCACAGATGAGATGGCTTCATTCTCTCAATTCACTACCAAATTGTAACATTATCATTCCAGTTCTTCAGGTCTCATTGGCCCTAATCAGCAATCCTTTTTCCGTGCTCCACAACCCCAGCCTCAGATCAGCTCAGTAACTCCCTGCACTCATTCTGATTTCATCGCTCCTCTTCAACTCTTTCCTTCCAAGCAACCCAGTCTAACCTCCAGTACAGATCCTTTCTGGTTCTTTATGAAAAGGGTCCAGCTTACCTCAGATACTACCACCTAAGACTCCAGGAAAATTCCTGCTTAAATTAATCTAGACTCTGCTGCCCAAAGAGATTTTCCTTGAGTGAAAGACAGCTTTCCAGAAGGTCATTATGGCTTAATTTTTTTCTTCTTCCATTACATATATAAATGCATATAACGAAAACATCAACCTTCACACTCCTAAATCCAACCGTTAATTCTCAGATCTTATCCTGCTTGACTTTTCAATAGCATTTGACATTAATGGATTACTTCCTCTCCCTTGAACACTTTCCTCATTTTTGACTTCCAAAATACCACACTCACTCAGTTTTTCCCTCTACCTCCCTAGCTTATCAGACTCCTTTGCCGACATTTCCTACCATCTGAACCTCTAAATCAGACTCCTTTGCTGGCATTCCCTACCATCTAAACCTGTCCTTAGATCTACTGTCTCTGTTTTTAAATCTGCATTTATCAGCATTAGATCAGATGTAGTTCTCATCCAGTCTCGTGGCTTTAAATAGCATCTTTTTGCAGGCAGTTCTCAAACTTATATCTCCATTCCAGACCTCTTTTGCAAACTCCAGATTTACATATCCATCACACTGGATATCTCTATTTGGCATCTTAAATTTATGATGTCCAAAACCAAAATCCTGATTCCCACTGCAGGTAGCAAACTGGCTTCTCTCAAAATCTTCCCATCTTAGTAAACAGCAACTCCATTCTTCTTCTTGTCCACAATTCACCTTTGAGTCCTCGCTTTCCTTACTACCCCACATCCAAGCCATCAGCAAATCAGCTCTACCTTAAAAATACATACAGAGCCCAACTACTTTTCACCATTCCACTGCTACTTCTCCGATTCAAGCTACCAGTGTCTCTCATCTACCTGGTCTCCCTGGTCCTCCCCCAGCATCCCTACAATCTATTCTGAACATTGTGGCCAACGTAACGCCATTAAAATGCATGTCACTCCTTTATCCAACCCCCCCCACCTCAATCAGAATAAAGGTCCTCATAGTGACACATAAAATCCTACATGATCTGGCTCCTGACACCTTTCAGACCTCATTGATTACTAGTCCCATCACCCTCTGCCCCAAGGGGCAAGAACAGTGTCCAGCACACAGAAGGTACTCTGAATATCTGAATGAATATCAACAACAGCCCTGTAAGGGATGATTGTCCCATTCTGTAGATAAGGAAACAGAAGATCAGAGAAGTTTCAAACTTGTTCAGTTAGTAAGCAAAGCTAGCATTCACACTCAGCTTCAGTGCAACTCTAAGTGCCATATAATTTCAAAACACAATATTGTCTTCCAGAGGGATCCAAAGCTTTGTAACCACAAGAGATCACTGACACACTTCTGAGAACTAAGGAACCAGCCAACATTTACTGAGCACTAGCAACTCTCTAGTAATTTGCATATATCATTCACTCTTTTAGTCAACAAATATTGATAGTCTACTATGTGACAAACAGTGTACCAGCCATTAGGAATTCAAAGATAACAAAAGCAGACAAGGTCTTAACCTTCCCAGACAGGTACTGAAAACCAAACAAATCAATAAGAAAAATTTACCTATAATAACTGCAATTAGGGAAAAGTATACAGAGGTCAACTTGGTCTAGAAATTATACTTCTCTGGAGTTGTGAACTGAGTTCTAAAATTGAGTTCTAAAAGGGGAGTAGGAGTTAAGTTGGGAAAGGAGGAGGAGAAGGGAACATTTTAGACAGAGGGAGCAGCTGCAAAGGCCGTATGGTAAGAAAGTACATGGCAAAGAGGGCAGAAAGAAGGCCAGTATGGTTGGAGCCAAGAACATAAGAAATCCATGCTATGAGAGGAAACTGGAGAGAGAAGTGGAGGCTGACCTCACAAGGATGTTTAGCCCAGTTAAGATAAAGGAGTTCTTATCCCAGAGCAACAGAGAGCTAATGAAGAGTTTTAATCTCAGTCAATTTTTCTTAATCATCAATTGTTTTCCAGACATAAATAATTCTTCCCTTGGGAATATCTTACTAGGCCCATTTCCTGGGAAAGGAAACTGAGTCTTTTAAGAGTTCAATGACGTGCCCAAAGTCACGTGGCTGGCAAGTGGCAGAACCAGATTTTAAAATCAGTTTAGCTCAACTTTAAAGCCCATGCCTTCTCATCCAGTGAAGAAGAAATGAACAGAAATATTGAAGACTCTTGGAGCATAATAAGGGCAAAATAATCCCAAACCACTGGGATAAACTACAAGAACCTCTGTGCTCCATCCTTCTCCCCTCACCTGCCTTGAGGAAGGGGGCCTATTCTTCAGCTCTGAGGCCCTGTAGGGCTGCTCTGCTAGGTCATCTGGGGGCCATGCCAAAGATCAAGTGTCAACAGAAATTTCCAGTCATTGACAGGATTGAGGAGATTGATAAGTGGATCATCACAATATCTCAACAGTCATCTAGTCTCTAGGAACAAGTTAGCTCAAATCTACATTTCACTTGGCCTTTCTTTCTTTCTTTCTTTTCTTTCTTTCTTTCTTCTTTCTTTCTTTCTTTCTTTCTTTCTTTTTCTTTCTTTTAACAACAATTGGAAGGAGCAGTGGATTTGGAGCAGAAAGATGTGGCTTCAAGTCTTAACTCTGCCATTTGAAAACCTGAGCTTCAGTGTAGGATAACTGAGGAAGCCATTAGATAATAGCTAGGAACATTAAAATAGGTAATGTATGTGCAAGTTCTGTAAATAACACTTCAAGCACAAGACCACTCTTGTGGATAGATTTCCAGTTTCCACTGTATTACAGGACACTTCTAACATTGTATTCGTTTTAGGAACATTATTATTTTCTTGATTTCCCTTGCTGGCTTCTCTTCCAGCAAGCTGACCCTTGAATGTTAGGTTTTGCAGAGTTTCTATCTTGATCTCCTCTTCATCTATTCTCTGTTGGTGATCTTATATGGTCTCATGACTTAAGAACCAACGATCTCAAAACTTCTCACAGGAGATCCAGAGTCATTTCACAACTAGATACCTCTCATGATATCCTGCAGTTGTCCCAAACTTGGTTCAAAATGGAACTTGCTGTCTTTCCTCCAGCCTTTCAGCATCATGTATACCATCTTGAAGAATAACACCATAAAGCACTCTGTTTCTGTCTCTCTGCCTCTCTCTCTCTCTCTCTCATCCTTACTGTTTGAGTCATAATAATATAAGGAGCATTTAAGGAGGACTTACTAGCTATTGGGCACTGTGTTAAGCATTTTATATGCATTTTATGATTTAAACATTAAAACAACTCTATGAGGGTATAACGCATTAGCAGTCTGATTTCATAGAGGGGGAAAATGAAGTTTAGAGTGATGTTAAATCACCTGCTCACATCCAGGGCTATGTTACTTCAGAGGGTAGCTGTTCACCACTTTGTTGTAGATACTTTATGTTTCCTCATCTCCCACATCCATCTGGTCACCAAAACTATCGAAACTGTACCTCAAAAATAAGTATTTCTCAAAATCCCAGCTCTTCCTTTCTATTCCTACTGCCAATTACATAGTCTTCATCATCAGTACCTCTTACTGAGATTTATTAATTTTTTCTCAGCAATTATTCACAATACACCACATACTAAGCATTATTTCAAACCTTTCCAACCTCCATGCACTTGCATATTTTGTTCCCTTGCATGAAATGCTCATCCACCAAGAAGTAAGTCCACTCATCCTTCGAGATCCAAATGTCACCTCCTCTTAAAGAAATTCATTCCTTTTATTTTTAGTACTTGCAGTATGATAACATGAAACCCTCTCTTCTATACCCATGCCTGTCCTGCCATCCATCATGCCTCAGATGGGGCGACCAAACCCTCTAACGTTGACCCCACCTTTTGGCAATTATAATGGGTTCACGATCTGTATTTGCTGGGTGAGGCTGTAGGGTTTATATGATTTTTCCAGAACCTCAAAGGAGGATGTTGGGATTAATAGTGTTCTGAAATTACAATCTGAGCAGTGGCTCAGCAGTTTTAAGTAAAGTAAGGAAAAGGTTAAAAGCTTGCCTTGCTTTCCATGGACAAAATCAGAATTAAGTCTGGTATACATAATTTGAGAAAATAATTATAGCCATACTTCAAGGGAGTTTTCTTTTAACATTCCCTACATAACTGCAGCATGCTGCCTGATAACCACAACACATACAGGATGGGACTTCCCCACCTTCCTGGGGCTTCTATTTCTTGGGAGAGAGGGACATCTGTATGGAATTCATGCTCACAAATATTCCACAAACATTAAGTGATTTCATTTCATGGTCGGTTAGCTTTTCTGGCTTGTTTGTCCCCCTTTGGTTGTTGTTTTTTGTATTTCAATTTTGTTTTATCTCTAGCTTTTCTTTTTTTTTTAGTTTTTTTAAAAGATTTTATTTATTTGATAGAGAGAAACACAGCCAGAGAGGGAACACAAGCAGGGGGAGTAAGAGAGGGACAAGCAGGCTTCCCGCCGAGCAGGGAGACCGATGTGGGGCTCCGTCCTGGGTCTCCAGGATCATGACCTGAGCTGAAGGCAGTCGCTTAACCAATTGAGCCACCCAGGCGCCCCTATCTCTAGCTTTTCAATAATAATAGCAGTACTTATTTTGAACCTGCCTCTGTTCTAAGGTTTCCAACATCAATTGTGGACATCTCACTTGTGAATATCAGAAATAAAATTATTGGATCTGAAGGGTGAACAGGGGGTAAATATCTTTGAACACAGCTTCTTACATACTGATGCCCTTATGTTGTCAGCTAGAATTTTAAATGTGGGATTGCAGTATTGAGAATAAGAGCCTTGCTTTGGAAGGACACTACTGGGTCACAATAAACGTTCCCACCAAGATACAAGATTTGCCTTATCTTTACAGACTTTTAAAATTTTTGGTTAATCTAATGAGTAAAAAACATAGTGAATGGTTCTATTTGCATACCTACAGAGTCGAGCTTCTTTTCAGATATATTTGGACATTTTCAGTTCTTACTTTGTGAATCTATTTGCCCATTTTGTTATTTTTTTAACTTTATTGGGCTTTATTTTTCCTACCAATATGAGAATGTTCTTTATAATTAGAGTTTATAATCCACACCCCCACCTCACCCCATGGAAATAATTAAATGTACATCAATAGGATAATGGTCAAATGAATTATGACACTACCATGCTATGGAATATTGTATTATTAAAAAAGAGGGGCTTGATGGTGCCTGGGTGGCTCAGTGGGTTAAAGCCTCTGCCTTCAGCTCAGGTCATGATTTCAGAGTCCAGGGATCAAGGCCCACGTTGGGCTCTCTGCTCAGCGGGGATCCTGCTTCCTTCACTCTCTCTGCCTGCCTCTCTGCCTGCTTGTGATCTCTTTCTCTCTCTCTCTCTCTCTCTCTCTCTCTCTCTCTCTCTCTGTCAAATAAATAAATAAAATCTTTAAAAAAAAAAAAAGGGGGGGACGCCTGGCTTAGTTGGTTAAGCGGCTGCCTTCGGCTCAGGTCATGATCCCTGAGACCCAGGATCGAGCCCCGCATCAGGCTCTCTGCTCCGCGGGAAGCCTGCTTCTTCCTTTCCTCTCTCACTCTCCCTGCTTGTGTTCCCTCTCTCGCTGTGTTTCTCTCTGACAAATGAATAAATAAAATCTTTAAAAAAATAAAATAAAAAATTTAAAAAAAGAAGGGCTTGGGATGGCTAGGTGGCTCAGTAGGCTGGATGTCTGCCTTCGGCTCAGGTCATGATTCCAGGTCCTGGGATTGACTCCTACGTCTTTCCCCTGCTTGCGCGTGCTTTCTCTCTCACTCTCTGACAAATAAATAAATAAAATATTTTTTTTTAAAAAAGAAGGGCTTGAACTGTTTGTACTGACCTAGATTATAAGTGACCTGGGATTATAAGTGAAGAGATGAAAGTTGTAGGAAATTTATTTAGTATGATACCATTTTATAAATGGTACCATTTAGTATGATACCATTTTATAGAAATTAACAAATAAATCCTATGTGCATTTATGTATGTGTGTATATATGCATATTATTATCTATATGTACGTGTATATATACATTATATATTTATTATAAATTTTATATACAGATGCATTTTGCATTTATTGTATATATTTATTTTATAGATACATTTGTAAGAACACATGGAAAGTTGTGAAAGTGTGCACACCAAACTAATATCCTCAGGAGAGAGGTGGAGGGAGATTTCCTTCTCCTTCTAAGTCTTCCTTATAACCCACTGAATTCTATGACTTGCTTTAATAAGCATGTTTTGTGATGATTTTTTAACCTAATAAAAAGAGTGAATTAAAAAAGAACACTGACAATATTTACCCAAACCCCTTCAAATAAAGGTATACAGTCCCAGATAGTTTTTTTATGTGCTACAAATTAGAAAATGTTTAAGTCATTTTACCTTACCTTACCTTCAAAATATAGTTCAATTCCCTTAAGACATAATTTAGAGGACCCTGCAGTTTTCTTGTTCTGGATTATCAATGACCACTAACCAAATTCCTCTCCTCCATACAAAACCTAAGGGCATATTTATAAACCTGAAAATCAGGAGATGAGTAAGCCAAAGGAGGAGAAATGGAGCAGTCTTCAATAGGTGTGTCCTGTCACAGCCAAGCTGTCCTCTCTTGTCCCAGAGCAGCCATCTCAGAGAGTGTAGGAGGCTCTCCAGAGCCATAAGAAAGTTTCCCAGGTGAAACGTATCTCAATTGCCCAACTGTCCACTGATTATAAAAGGTCTACCATGAGAATTTTCCTTTCCTCCACCTCTTAAAAACAGAAAATTCCTGTAGGAGAGGCTGTTTGCCGGGACTGAAGAGTAATTTGCACCTCACTGAGAATCAGTTCATCTGTTCCTTTCTCTGGAATGGAATAGGCTTTTTAAGAGAGAAAGGAGGGGCGCCTGGGTGGCTCAGTGGTTAAGCCTCTGCCTTCAGCTCAGGTCATGATCCCGGGGCTATTGAGCCCCGAATCTGCTCCCTGCTCGGTGGGAAGCCTGCCTCTCCCTCTCTCACTCCCGCTGTTTGTGTTCCCTCTCTGGCTGTGTTTCTCTCTGTCAAATAAATAAAATCTTTTTAAAAAATAATAAGAGGGAAAGGAGTAGGAGGCACCTACAAATGAGGGAGGTCATAAGGACAAACAAAAGGGAGAAAGTGGAAACCGAGGTTGCAAAAATAAAACTTCATCCAAATCCCTCCTTTGCTTGAGGTTAAACAACTCTTTTTGACACTAGCCTGTTATGGTCTCGGTGGAGAAGCAGGATGCCATGGAATAGAAGCACTCAAGGGACTCAAATATGCTGATAGCTAATAAGTTTTGGTCCTGAATGAATGAGTCACCAAAGACCGTACTGACTTTCAATGCACTTTTTCATCCACCATTAATTAACACTATCCTACACGCTTTGTGGAAAGAAAAACGGCATTTAAAAATAAATAAATATAATCCAGGCTCACCCAAATTACTAAATATCTCTCAGGGAGATGAGAATGTTAATTCTCACCTCTCAGAACTCCTCTGAGGAGGACTAGGTGAGATAACGCATGCCCCGCTCCTGTCGGTGCTCAGTAGAAGTTACCACCATTCTCGCTGACAGAGACTGGGGGTGGGGTCCAGGCAGTCGCAGGAAAGGTCAACGCTCAGGACAACCACCCTATTTCTCCATTAAGGCCAAAGTATTTTTGGATGCACAATCCTTGTCAATTTGCGTAATCTCTTGCCTATTCTGTGCTTATTCTGGGGATAAATAGATGACTTCAGCCATCAGCACTGTCACTCCAGTCCTCTCCGTGAGTGCCAATAACATGTATCAAAGAAAGAACAAAAGAAAGAATTAAAGAGGGAGAGCAAGGAGAAGGGAAGGGAGGGAAAGAAGAATAAAACTAGTTTGTGGAATACGCTACTACACAAGCTAATTCTCCTAGTAATTGGACTGGTATTTTCATAATACATCCTACAGAGAAGCAAGGACCCTGGGAACCAGGACTATTGAGGATCTCCAGGACATTACAGCAGATCCCCTCTCCCTTCTTGTTGTCTTTTACCTTCAAGCAGCAAGCTGGCATCAAACCAAGAAAATTCTATTTCTTTTCATTCAGGTGGTCCCCTCACTTTATCACATGGAGTATGGCAAGAACTTTATGTTGTGTAGAAAGTATTATTCACACCCAGCTAGGGTTATTTTTTTTAAGATCCTCCATCCAGGCATGAGTCAAACTCAGGATGAATAACAGCCTTCTGGGGAAAAAAAAAAAAAAAAAAATTACTCAAGGACTGAAAGAAGAAAGTACCACCACATCCTAAATAAATCTGACAAAAATCAACTTTTAAAACCTTTTTTTAGTCGAGGAGGGTAGCAGTGAAGAGAAGGAAAGAATGTAAAAGTTTAAACTAATTTTTTCTGGTTTATTTTGCCTCGTGTCTTATCTAGATATCATCCTCTCTTGTTCTGACTTTCTTGCTCGCTCACTCTTGCTCTCTTTCATGCATCAAAAGTCTGTCTCTTCTTTCCAGTGGAAAAGCATCCTGAAACATACACCACACACATACACACCCCTCATTCCCACATTGTCCTTCAGCTCCCACTATACTCCTTCTTCCCTTTGCAGCAAAAGTTCTGAAAGAGTTCCTACTTATCCAGTCATTTCTTCCCGATTTCCCATCTACTCTCTTGTCCACTATAATTTCACCTATCATCTGTTGCTCTCTCCGCAACACTGGTGCGGGGGAGGGATAACTGGACCAGCCTGTTATCCTCCGGGGGCTGAGCGAGATGGTAAGTGTCCACGGCCTGGCCACCCCCCTGAAACCGGGAAAGAAACCACACCGAGCCGGGAGTTGAGTCAGCGGTGAAGGCGCAGCAATCTCAGCTTTATTGTATCAGAGACACAGTTACATAGAGAGGAAAGGAGGAAGTAAAAGAAGGAGCAGGGGCCAACAGGAGCTCATCAGTGGCTATCACTAAGGCCTTAGACAGATTTCAGGCCGGACTGCTGGGTAGGGCTAGTTGGACAGACTGCCCTTGGGCTAAGAGCCGAGGGCGGGAAGATTCGGCTAGGTCACCTAGGCGGAAGTATTCCGGAGAAGCCCAAGAGGCCACCCCAGCTGACTTCCACTGATGGCCTCGAACTAGCGGGCGCCAGGAGTTCCCAACAATCATTTCCCAAAAACACCTTGGGCAAAGTCACCAATGATCTTCTTGTAAACAAATCCAAAGAACAAGAGCTTTGCATACTGTGAGCACTCACTCCTCTTCTTTATCCTGAGTGTCACTCTCATTTTGTTTTCTGCTTGGTTCACAGACACTCCTTTCTGCTACCTTAGCTGGCTCCTCCTCTGACAGATCTTTCCGTTTCTTCCTTCCCCTTCCTTTCCTCTGGGTCTTTCATTCCTTCTTTCTTTAATCCTTGTTCTTGGCGCTCAACGGGTGGCAGGAGTGACAGTGGCAATGGCTGGAGTCATCTATTTATCTCCAGGATGAAGTTAGGTTTCTCTGCTTCTCCACCTACACCCTCTTTAGAGGGTTTCATTAATTCTATGGTTTCAAAAACATCTCTGTTAGTGATTCCCAAATTCATAGATCTGTTTTCAAAGCCCCAGAGTCATATGTACCACTCACTTCCTTCTTGCTAATTGTATTTCATAACTATTTTTAAGGCCTCACAGACAAATGTGTTCTTGATCCTCTCCAACATCCATCCACTAATCCCCCACCACAGCCAAACCCTTCCAACCCACTGTTCTCCATTTGAGTAAATGGCACCAATAAAAACTTGGGACTCATTCTTGATCCTTCCCTTACCTCCCACCCACCCCCAAACACACACATAAAGGGTAAATTCCATCTATCAGCACATCCTGAAAGCTCTCCTTCTGAATTAGAGCCCTTATTGCCCACCACTCTTCACCTTCATTGTCACCAGCTTGTCCCTGGCACCATTCCCTTTTACCTTGGCTGTGAAATATTAAAATAACTTGAAAACTAGTCTCCCTGCTTCCACTCTTGCTCTTCTCTATCCAGTCTCCAGAAAGGGCCAGAAAGACCTTTCTTAAAATGCAGGTCATGCCTACGTCTTACCAAATGCCTTTAAGTAACTTCCTATCACTCTCTAGAAAAAAAATGCAAACTCTTACTTGGTGACACGGCTTATATGATCTGGCCTCTGCCTGAACCTCCAGTGGCACCTCAAGCCACACTCTCTCCCCTCACCATTACTCATTCACTCTATCCTCCTAACAATCTCCAGAAAACACTCACCTCTTTCGCCTCCCTGCTGTTGCCTGCAGTGCCTCTTCCCTGGACCTTCCTATGGCTAGCTCCTCGTCTGCTGGGAGATCCCAGTTAAGGAGTAACCTTCTTAGAAAGGCTACCTAAACTAGGCCCCAACCCTCTGCCATTCTTTATCATAGCACTTTATTACTTCTGCAGCACTCTTTACTGCATGTATTACAATAGTGTGATAACCAGCATCTAAGATGGCCCCCAGTAATTCTAAGCTCTTGCTATTCCCATCCTCTGTAGTTCCACCCCACCGTCTATCGGGGTTGATCTGAAGTGATGATGTGTCACTTCTCTGAGACTGGATTATAAAAGACACTGCAGCTTCCATCCTGCTTTCTCTTCCTCTCCTCTCTTGGGTAACTTGCACTGGAGGAAACCAGGTGCCGTATAGCGAGCAGTCCTATGGAGAGTCCCATGTGCTACAGTATCAAAGCCTGGGCGCCTGGGTGGCTCAGTGGGTTAAAGCCTCTGCCTTTGGCTCAGGTCATGATCTCAGGGCCCTGGGATTGAAGCCCGCATCGGGATCTCTGTTCAACAGGGAGATTGCTTCCTCCTCTCTCTCTGCCTGCCTCTCTGCCTACTTGTGATCTCTCTCTCTCTCTGTCAAATAAATAAATAAAATATTTTTTAAAAAGAAAGAAAGAAAGCCTGCTGCCAACAATCACACAGAGAGCTTGGGAGTTGGGTCCTCCAGGTCAGTCAAGCTTTGAGAGGACTAAAGCTGGAGCTGACACCGTGACCACAATCTCCTGAGAGGCCCTGAGCCAGAATTGCCAGCTGAGCCTCTCCTGAATTCCTGACCCTCAGAAGTTGTCTTCCCCACTAGAAAGACTCACTCGCTCACTCACTGTAACATCAGTGCCTAGAACTTTGCCTAGCACACAGTAGACACTCATAAATATTTGTAGAATAGTTTACTCTTTTACCATCAATAAAATATTAATTTATCACTTAATAGTTTGAAAATATTTGCATGGTAAACTAGATACTCTTGCCATTTCTTAATGAAAATCCAAGACCTCAGGTCATTTGCTCACAGCCACCCTCCCACTATCTTAGAGAACTGGTGCTTCAACCCTGAGCTTCTGGCTTTAGCCTTGGTATTCATTTTCTTACATGCCTTGACCTTTTATCAGTCACCCATGGAGCATGAGCTCTGTCATTCTGACGTTCATGCTTGGGGACAGAGCACCCAGCAAGCTGGCTTCTTGTGGCAGCCGCTTCCTGACCAGCCAACCTGTAGCTTGATTCGTCAGACCTACTTGACCGTGCAGAAAAATGCCTACCTTAGGAACACAGAATTGTTCCTTCCTTCCTGATGTATTACATGGCTTTTCTTTCCCCTTCCAAAACCATAAACGGAAGCAAAAACACACTTTAAAGTCCCCAGGTCTCGATTTTAATATACTACCAAGTTTCAAACTCTCTGAGGACCTCTAAAAGTGGATATATTCTTCAATCCCTTGATAAATATTATTTGAAATGTAGCAAATTCTTGAGTATCTGAGGTGATTTATTGCTAAAGAGATTGCTTGAGGGTCCTCCTCACTCCTGCTTAAGTAAGTCTGAGGTTGGTGCAGAGAAAGCATGTGTTTGGCTGAACCCAAGACTAAGTGATACAGAAAAGGATTCACAACTTAATTAGAATGTGTTTCTCTGTGCCATTCATAAGTCAGATACACTCTATGTCAAGAGATGAAAAAAATCTCAAATACATATTTGCCATAAAAAGTAAGCTTTAAAAAATTTTTTTGATGTAGAATTTTCCTGATGATTTCCATTACCATGTCTCACGTACCTGTAAAAAAAACTGGCCCTGAGATAGAATTATTTTAATCAAGTTAGAATCCTAAATTTGCTTCAAGAACATTCTTAATAGGTTATCTCTGATTTATCATATGGGGGGTAATAATATCCCTACCTTATAAGGTTTTGATTGTGAGAATTAAATAAATGTTTAGAAGAATATATGGCTCACAGTACTTGCTATATAACTGTCTGCTATTAGTATAATTCTAATTGTTACCATTTCTTGTTGTTAAAATAATAGTACTATATATCTCTGAAAAAAAATTTTAATGGCGTTATTCATTTATTTGAGAGACATCACAGAGCTCTGGAGAGGGAGAAGTAGACTCACCATTGCACAGAGAGCCCAATGTGGGGCTTGATCCCAGGACCCTGGGATCATGACCCAAGCCAGAGGCAGTTGCTTAACCTACTGAGCCCACCCAGACGCTGCTAGCTCTGAAAATTTTAACATTTACTTCCTGCACGCAGACCTACTCAGGACATATAATCACATACAACCCCTCCCAACTGTTTTTTCCTTCAAGGCTATTTAAAGTAAATCATTTCTATATCTTCAACCATTCACATCCTAAACAAAAATATCATGGAAGAAGGATCTTGGAGAGAATATTGCATATTGTTCCAGGCTGCACACTGCCTTCCTGTGTCATTTCAATCAAGTAATGTCTCTAATGTTCTTCCACCAGAAAACGTCGTGATCCCCGGCAGTGGAGGTAGAGTTGGGTGGTGATTATGGGACTGAAGAACTATCCAATGATTTAGGTCTTTGTCTGAGAGATGCTGGGCAGAAGACTTAATAGTATCATTCTTATTCTGTGCCTTTAGGGTAAAAAGGGGTAGGGGAGATAAGCATTCTTTGGCCAGATGTCTCCAATCAGGATTAGCTTTCCTGAGTCATTTCTAAGATAAAATCTGGATTGCCTTATCTCACACACCTCAAGATAAGAGGGAATATTTATAGAACAATAGCTGTTTTGGAGCTAGTTCCACTATGTATTCATTTACATGACAGATTTTTTCCTCACCACCAGAATCTTATCTCCATCATCCCCATTTAAGAAAATAACACATTCATTTGTTCCAGATAGACAGGTAGATGGAATCTTATTAAAGAAGCATTAATGATATATAATGGAGTAAATCCATTTTCAGCCATTTTAATAGAAATCAAATAATTTCCCTCACCCAATGAAAGGAAAATTTGAGTTTGTCATATTGACATATTTGTCAAATTGACATATGACATGACATCTACATACCACCAAACAAAGAGGATTTAATGTACACTATGATTAACATAAATCAAAAAGAGAAGAAAAGCTCTTTTTAATATCTTGCCAGAACAGGATTTTACTCCAAAGCCAGCAACTTTATGCTACACTGTGAGCCATTCTGGTAGACTCCAACTAGGACCTCTTTATAAATGACAAAACTCTCTAGCTCTAGCTCCAGAATGTTTCTTGGGCCCCATGTCCTTATTCCTAACTGCCTACAAGGCATTTATGCTTGAATATCTGACAGAACACCTCAAATTTAACATGTGATCAACCATTCTTGCCCCAAAGTTTCCATAACCCTTTGGATAGACCACCATTATGGTCCTTATCATACTACAATTTAATGATCTACCAATGTTTCAGCCTCAGTTTCTAGAATGTGAGTTCCCAGAATGCAGAGACCTTTTGAAAAAAATTTTAGTACAGGACAAGTATTTGATAAATGTGTTTTGAACAAATAACTGACATAGTAACTACAGTTACGACTCAGGTTAATAAGAACGTACCCTACCAAGCAGACAGAATAGGGACAGGTTGGCTGACTGGGTGGGGGTAGGGGAGGAAGAAAAGTGGGTACAAAAGGTCAGGGCATAAAGCAGTCGTTATTACAGGTCTCTAAAATACCTTTACCACACACCTGATACTTGGGAGGTGAAATCATATGAAGCTCTAAATTGTCATCACTGCCTTTGTCACTTGTATGTCAGCTCTCTTGGCAATGGGTTTTGCCAGAGTGTGGGAGAATTTCACGTTCAAAGCTTTGGAGAAACCTGATACTTCTTCCTTTTCAAATGGGTCAAATGTCAAGCACTGAACAGAGAGTGGCTCAGATTCATAAAAACTGCACCAAGATATTTTGGCCCCTCGGAGTCTTGCTCAAGCCAAAACTGTCCTTTTGAAGGTGTTGAGGCAACCAAAGATGTCATCTCCCACAGCTGTACAAATTTGACTTTCCCATGGTTCCAATACATTTATGCAAAAGTGCACAGGAAAGAAAAGAGTTCACTTTGGTCAAAAAAAAGTCCTATTCTAATATAACAGAATCTCCACTATTTGAAGGACATAAAGGTTCAGGAACATAGGGTTGTAAAAACTGCTCTATACAGAATTACCATATAACTTATTTTCCAAATGAGACACTTTGAAATGGGACACTAATAATAATTACCATAGACAATAGCATAAACTGTGACTGTCCCAGGTACGCCAGGACTTGAGGTTATCCAGCCTGGACAGAAAGGATTAAGGGAGGACTTGGGAGTGTTCTTACATACAACTCTGTTCTCATGCAGTCCCACGCTGATGAGTAACATGGAAAGTTCTCAAGCCAGACCCAACTGTCTCTGGGTTTATGCTAAATACAAACACTTTAGATAATTTTCATACCTAATTTGATTTCTTCATCCACCAACAGTCGGGAATATTTGGAGACAGAGGCATGATGGATTTTGACCAGTCTATATAAATCCTCTCTATTTAATTATTTGTTCAGTCTTTCAGTGAACTTTAGTTGAGTACCAACTATGATTTGGGAACTTAGCAGCGCTCTAGGCAGGGCAGCCACAAAAAGGAATGACACACACCTCCTTTCAAAGTCTGTGTGCTAATAGGTGAGATCCATGAAACAAACAAATTACAATGCAATATATTCAAATGCCAGAAGCACATATTTCCCAAGAAGGCATATAAGGCTAGCTAAAATTCTTGAGGGAGGCTGCTGTACCTCTCATTACACCATCTTATTTTGTGATGTGAAACCCAGGTAAATTGTCATTCTTCCCTGCCCCACTTTTCTATTTGTATCCTAGTTCACAACATGTACTTAAGGTTTATAAAATTACATGTATTTAAATATCTTCCATATTTCAGCTTGTTAACTAAAAAGAACTCTCCTCTTTCTTCCCTTTCTTCTAGCTTTAAAATTACATGGTTCTGTGACTCCTCTTTGCCTTTTATTCCACATGAGTCAAGGTTTGCTTTGCAGGAGTACTTATTAAGAAAGTATCGCCACTTGGGCTACACTGCAAAAATACACCACACACGTTTGAGTGGAAAGCCTGAGGAATGAACAATCTGAAGTTCTCCTTCACTTCAGTACCACTAAAGAACCTCAGCTTATAAGGCGACATTTTTATGAGCTTCTCTTTTTAAGAATTTAGAATTCTATTCTGTAGACTCGATCAAGTCCCTTCTGAGAGTTGCGACATGTTCTTCCATTTTCCCTAATGATTTCAGAAGTAATTAACACCTCAGGTTTTTGTATTTACCCAGTCATCTAAGGATTGCAAGATATGTACCTGGCTTCATTCCCTTTGAAATCAAGAAAGCTTTCCAAATGGGGATGTTTATTAGAGAAAAGTGAACATTAAAGTGAAATTAATTCATGCATTCCTGTATCTGATGTTTTACATTATTTTCCTCATTTTACATTAGGGTAGAGGAAAATTTGGTGGGCATCTGTGACACTGTCTGGGCAGCAGTTTTCCTGGGATCTAATCTCTTGCTCTCTTTGCCCAAAACCCTGGCCCCCATGGCTACTCTGGATGTCACGTAGCCTTACCTAATCCTACTCTAGCCATAATCAGTGTCCAGAGTGGGCATCTATTGAAACTAAGCCAACCATAGCAGTCTGCTAATTTATTCAAAATGGAATTCAGGACAATATGAAAATAAACAGGCAAAAAATATTACTTTAGCTTTTAATAAAAGTAATATTCCACAAAGAAAATGTAGAGATCAAAAATAGTAAGTCTTTGTCATGTCAATAGCCATACAGTTAAAAGCATGGTTTTGATACATAAGAATAAAAATGATGGGAAATGCAAGTCACAGTCCTGCAAGGAGATCTGAAAAATCTTTGCTCTGAAATCAATAAACCATTCAGAGGTTCTGAATAACAAGCTATCCCGTAGTTCCTAAGTGAAAACCACAAAACTGCACACAATGGAAGAAAATATATATTCTTAAATACCCATGACATACATGAAAAAAATTCATCATCAAACCATAAGGCTAAGTCTCATTACGTGTTTTTACATAAAAAAGCCTGCAGGGTGCCTATTCTGAGCATAGTAAAATAAAAATAAACATAACAAAAGATATATAAAAAATAATACCTATCCATGTGATTTGGAAATTTTAAAACACTCTTCTGGATAATTATTGAGTGAAAAAAAGTAAATCAAAATAGAGACTACAGATTATCCAGAAATGATGACGAAGAGAACAAGCTATCAAAATCTTTGTGAACGCAACTCAAATGCTTTCTATACACTTAAATATACTCGTTTAAAAAATAAGAAAGAGAAAAAAATAAAAATAAAGACCTACACATTCAGCACTAGAATATAGACAATTTAAGCTGAAAGAAAAAATTAATAAAAAGAGAAAAAAATAAATAAATAAAATAAAGCCAAAGCTTCTTAAAGGTCAGTGTAATAAACAAGCTTTTGTAGGCAAAAAAAAAAAAAGAAAGAAAGAAAAATAAAAACTCAAATATCATTAAAATTCAATTAGATGGAGGGGCACTTGGGTGGCTCAGTTGGTTAAGGTCGTGATCCTGGAGTCCTGGTATCCAGCCCTACATCGTCCTTCCTCAATGGGGAGCCTGCTTCTCCCTCTCCCTCTGTGACTCCCCCTGCTTATGCTCTCTCTCTCTCTCTCTCTCTCTCTCTCTATCTCTGAAGTAAATAAACAAAATCTTTTAAAAAATGAAATTATATGGAAGACTTTATCAAAATTAAATCAAGAGTTGGAAATTTGAATAAATCAATCTCCATAGAAGGACTCTAAACTTTATAATAGGTCCAGCTGGTTTTTACACACAACATGAAAAGATTATTATATATACGGTTGTAGGCATAGACTAAAGGTAGAAAGAATGCTCCTCCCCAATTTATTTGATGAGACATGTATAATCTTGATATAAAAACTGAATAATTACAAACCAAACAGAAAACTATCAACTGCTCTCCCTTAAGAAAAAAAAAGGCAAAAACACAAATCGAACAGTATCAACTCAAAATCAGCAGAATATAAAAAATATTCAAGACCAGTGAGAGTTTAGTCCAGGATCACAATTACAGTTAAACATCCACTTAAGTATGAAGTAATATCAGCAGTACTAAGGAGAAAAATTATATATACATTGAGCCATTAGTATACACCAAGGACTCTTCTAGGCAATGTGGATGTGGTAATGCAGTGAACAAAAAAAGAAAGACCTGTATTCATGGAGCTTACATTTTAGTGGAGGAAGATAGACAGCAAATAAATAAAACAGAGATTATGTCAGATAGCAGCAAGAGCTGTCAAGAAAAAGTGAGCAGAGAAGTAGGATAGGGAGGAATAGGGTGTTGTGAATATTTTAATGAAGTAGTCAGAGAAGGGTTTATTGAAAAACTGGCATGTAAGCAAAAGCCTAAAAGGGATGAGGGAAGAAAGGACAATAAGAGTAAGAAACACAAGTCAAAGAGATGATGAGGAAGTCTGACCATATGGGACCTTAGAGGACGTGGTATGGACTTTGGCTTTTGTTATGGATGAGTGGAAAATCTTTAGAAGGATTTGATTTGGATTATAAATGTAAGGAGTTTTACTGTATGCTGTGTTAAAACAAAGGCAAAACTAAGGGGACCAAATAGGAGGTCAATGTGACAATCAGGCAAGAGATGACAATGGCTTGAATCAATGGACAGGTGCTAGAAGAAAAGGAGATAGTGAAGAGCTTCTGCACATATTTTGAAGGTAGAGCCAGCAGGACTTTTGTATGGATTTGGGTATAAGATTTGAGAGAAAGACTAGAGTCAAGAACGATACCCAAGGCTTTTAGCCAGAATTAGAAATTTGAAGGTGCCATTTACTGAAATGGGGAAGACTTAAGGATGAGCAGGAAGTTAAGCAAGCTATCCATACAATAATGAAACACATAAAGATGTAAAGCAGTTCCAAAAAGAAAAAAAAAATAATATTCCTAATTGTCATTACTTTGTTTAAAAATATTGTTCTCATTCTCTTAGCCAATGCAATTAGATAAATAGAGAGAGAGAGAGGAAGTATAAATTTGGAAATTAAGAAATAACATTGGCATTATTTGAAAACAGTATAATGGATTACCTAGAAACTCAAAGATAATAAAGACTAAAACTAAGACAGTCAGCAAAGTAGACAGTATGAGATCAATGTGCAAAAGCCTAGCTTTGTCATACTTCAAATTTAATTCAAAAAAAGACTCTGCATCAGCGACAAAAACTATAAAATACCTAGGAATGATCTAACAAAAAATAAACATAGGAGTAAAATTATAGACTACAAATAACACAGCTAGAGGAAAAGCTTAATAGCACTTATATGTCCATTTTTTCCAAATGGATCTATAAAGTCATTGAAATCCACATCAAAATTCTGAGAGACTATTTTACAGAAGTTGGCTAGCCAATTCTAAATTTTACCTGGAAAAGAAAATATGCAAGAGGTGCCAATAAATTTTGAAAAAGAAGAAAAATGACAGAGGATTTGCCTTACTAGCTAAAGAGTACTTTAAAACATGAGGGTCAAGTGGATAAATGAAACAAATCAGAGTCCAGATTTTATATATATATATATAAATTTGACATCTGATACAAGTGACTTTTCAGATCAATCCACATTGATTGAGTGATTTGAAGAGCAATTCCACAAATAGTGTTAGAATAATTAGGCGTTCATATAGAAAAAACTCCCTATCCCACAGTGCACGTGAAAATAAATTTCAGATAAAGAGATCTCTGTGTTGTTTAGTATGTAGCCTATACACACATGTGGGTATTTAAATTTAAATTTTCATTAATTAAAATTAAATAAAAATAAAACTTTAGTTTTTCAGTTCCCCTCAGCCACATCTCAAGCGTTCAATAGCCACATGCTGCTAGTTACCACCATATTGGATGGACAAATATTGAACATTTCTCTCTCTTTTTTTAAGATTTTATTTATTTCTTTGTCAGAGAAAGATGGAGAGAGCACAAGCAGGGGGAGTGGCAGAGGGAGAAGCAGGCTTCCCACTAAGCCGGGAGCCCTATGCAAGACTGGATCCCAGGGGGACCCTGGAATCATAAACTAAGCTGAAGACAGATGCTTAACTGACACTTAACTGACTAAGACACCAGGTGTCCCAAATATTGAGCATTTTTATCACTGAAGAAAACTGGCCACTGAAATATTTTAATTACTGTATTATGTGATTGTTAGAGAAAATATAGGAAAATATCTTTATAATCTTGGAGAGGGGGCAGACTTTTCTAAAGTACAAACCCTAGAAGTCATATAAAGGAAGACTGTCAGTTTGACTACTCAAAAATAAAAAGTTATGTTTCAAAAAAAACCACTAAAGTTAAAGGACAAATGACGAAATGAAAATACTTGCAACATGTGTAATAGTATATAGAGGACAGTAGGAGAAGGAAAGGAAATGGGAAGTAGGGTAATTCAGGGAGAGAAACAAAACATGAGAGAATTTGGACTCAGAAACAAACTAAGGGTCTTGGAGGGAAGGGGGAGGGGAATGGGAGAGCCCGGTGGTGGGTACTGAGGGCACGTATTGCATGCAGCACTGGGTGTGGGCATAAACAATGAATCTTGGAACACTGAAAAAAATAAATGAATTAAAAAAAAAAAAAGCTGTGAGAGAAAGAGCAACAATCCCATAGAGACATAGGCAAGGAATATGAACAGGCAATATACAGAAAAAAACTGCAAGATAAAAACATGTTCCACAACTTTACAAATAAAATACCAGTGAAATGGCAAAGTTTGCTCATCAGACACACCACTGTCGGTGTGTCAACAGGTGAATTAAAATATCTGAGAAATCATGTGGAACATAAAATACTTTCCATCTATCGAACTTGTTGTGTCCCAAATTTATCAAATTCTCCCCACCGTTGGTGCTTTAGCTATAGAGGGTAAAGGAGGGCCAAACGGAGGTCCACAGCCATTATATTTTAATGGAACAGCGTCCTTCCTAGGTAAATGATAGTTCCAATGTGCTTGTAAATGAGTGGGACTCTTAAGTAGGTTAAATAAAATACTTCCTCTAAAATGTTTACTGTAGTTACTTAATAAACCTTTTTCTTCACAGATAATGCAGAGGTGATTCTTAACTTTTCACTGAATTATTACAGATTTAGAGTGTATTTAAGTTAAAAGTTATTTCTGTAAAAAAATAAAAAGAAAAAAAGAAAAAAGAAAAGCATTGGTTATCTTCCTTCATCTGGTCTCCAGTGCAAAGGAGGTAGTGACCACCACGTACCAGGAAGACACATGAAGGGTGTGCAGAGGGCTTACAGTGTGAAAGAGCCTCAGTGAGATTGTAGTTATCTCTTCGGGAGCATGCCTCCACCTCTAGCTGAGATTCACCGGTTAAGAAGATCTACTTTCAGCCAAAACAATTTTTTATCATCTATTTTCTACTAAATTTTATCTTCTGTGTTGTACTAACTTACCCAGAAGTCTCTCTTTGTTCAGCCTGTTTTACTCATATAGCATTCTGACAATTTAAAGTTGAAATTTCCCTGTTATTCATACAACTATTCCAAAATAATGAAAAGCAGTCTTCTTTGAAATTCGGCCTATTTGCA
Source organism: Spilogale gracilis (assembly GCA_004023965.1). Lineage (NCBI taxonomy): Eukaryota > Metazoa > Chordata > Mammalia > Carnivora > Mephitidae > Spilogale > Spilogale gracilis. Next base: position 22,307 of record PITA01012612.1, read on the forward strand.
AAAAATGTTTTTCCAAAGCTTTATTTTTATCTATCAAAAAGTATGTTCTCCAGTTTCTAGAACAATTTAAAAACTTTCCATTCAAATGTTCCCCAAACATCATCTCTGTAAAGAAATTTGAAAGGAGGGTATTTTAAACTCTATCGGCCTTTCTTCAAAATTAACGCTTAAAATAGTTTAACTGTAAATTTAGTTATGCCTTCAGTAGAAGAGAAACCTATTCTTTATTTGTAGGTTGCTTTGGAGAAATACAAAGGAGCATTCTGGTATGTTACCACTGCAATCATTTAATATTTGTTAGGTGTAACTGGATATATTTATGAATGAAAAAAATGCAACATGGCTACCATACTCCAATCCTTACCAGTCTTTTTTAAAAAATGATTACCTCACGTGTTGGAAATCACTGAATTGTATACTTTAAAATGGTGAATTTTATGGTATGTGAATTGCATCTCAATTTTTTAAAAATAATTACTTCATTATCAGTCAGATCTTTTAAAATTGGCTTTAGATGCTAGGACAAATTATCCTCCCACTCCTACCCCCACCCCATCACTGGTTTTGAAAAACAGAAGATCCCTCAGAAGCACGGAGCTCTGCCTCATAAGCCTCCTTCACGTACTTCTGTAAATTACAGGCTTATTTATTTTGCATTGACCTCTTCCTCCAAACTCCTGATTTGGGATACACGGTACTGTAAAACAAGCATTCTTTACTGCTGATGGTAAAGCCACTGTCCTCATCTGCCGTTCAGTTTAAAATCTGATAATAATGGTTACTTTACCTCAAGAGAAATCCTACAGGCAAACATGTCAGAGTGGCCCAGTTTGACTGAGAACAGATCCAAGCCACTGGTCATAAAGGGTAAACACTTAAGACATTTAACCCAGCCCAAGAGTACTAAATGGAAGGGGATGGTCATCTGGATTATGAATCACCTAATTGACATGTCAGAAAATAAGCATTTTATTGACAGAAGGTGATTGTAGGGGAGAGTCATTTTTCACGTAAATAGCCAGATACCTTTCTCTCTCCCTCTCTCTCTCTTTCTCTCTCTCTCTGTAGTCATACTTCTGGGGGGGCGAGGTAGGGGAGAGTGCAGGGGGCAGTGAGGAAGCAAGTAATCCTCTGCTGTGATTTCCTATCGCTTGATACATAATAGTGTATGTATGTCTTGCTTTGGCCTTAGTTTCAACAGCTCTTCAGATATCTGTAATTGTTTATGGTTTTTAAACAAATCTCAGTTTTTACCAGAGATCTTTAAGCTTTTCTGTCCCTCCCGATAATAGTTTAAAGGAGGAATTTACAAGGAAATGTTGGTATTACTCTCTTGTCCATCTCTTCCTCAGTTGGACCTGTTTCATTGGTTAGTATGATAATGATATTGTAAAAACACACACCCTACATACACATACTCCACCAGACACACCGACACACACATATACCAACACACAACAACATATACACCCTAGCACAAACACATATCCCAAAACACGCAGGCACCACACACATACACACACCCCACCACACACCAACACACACACATATCACCACACATACACGCACACATACCCCACCACACACACAGACACACACACGTCACACACACATATACCAACACACACCACCATACATATACACACACACTACACACACACCCTGTCCCCCACACACACACCCTGACATGTATGCCATGCACATACACCAACACACACCAACATACACACAGACACATACCACACACACACACCTCACCACACACCAACACACACATATCACCACACATATATGCACACATACCCCAACACACACACAGACACACACCCACCCATCACACACACATATACCAACACACAACACACACTCAGACACCACACATATATACTCATGCCACACACACGAATGCACACATCCCACACCAACACACACACCACACACACACAAAGCACACACATGCACATACACACACATACCCCACACACACACACACACACACCACTAGTTTACAATAATGGGAATGAATTAACTCCAACGTGACCTAAACTGTAAGGTACTTGAGGTCAAGAGCCTGTTGCTCTCCATCTTGATGTCGCCTCCTAACCCCACTCCACGCCGGTTGTGATTACAGCACTTGCTTATGCGTAGTCACTATTTAACTATTTGTTGATTTTCATTTGTTAATTAAATGTTTGTTAATTTAATTTTAATTTTTTCATGTATTGATGCCAGGAAATGTTATCAGGCACCCTCATGACAGGATTATTAAATTTAAACTGAATTTTTTTTTTAAGATTTTTATTTGTTTATTTGACATCACTAGTAGGCAGAGAGGCAGGCAGAGAGAGAGGTGGAAGCAGGCTCCCTGCTGAGCAGAAAGCCAGCCAGATGCAGGCCATGATCCCAGGACCCTGAGCTGAAGGCAGAGGCTTTAACCACTGAACCACCCAGGCACCCTAAACTGAATTTTTTAATGGAGCCAAATCATTGCACTGATTTCTTGGTTAAAATCATATTTTATTTTATTTTATTAAGATTTTATTTATTTATTTGATAGAGAGAGCACAAGTAGGCAGAGAGGCAGGCAGAGGGAGACAGAGAAGCAGGCATTCTGCTGAGCAGGAGCCCGATGTCGGGCTCGATCCCAGGACCCTGGGATCATGACCTGAGCCGAAGGCAGCCACTTAAACAACTGAGCCACCTAGGCGCCCCTATATTTTATTTTAATTCTAGTATATGTAATAGGCACTCAGTAAGTATTTGAGGAAGTCATCTTAGCTGAATTATCTTACGTGATCAGGTTTTCAAGCTAACTCTCCAATCTCCAAAATACCTCATTCCTTATTGCAGATGGATATATTTTCTACCTTTATTTTTTTTCTTTATTGAACTCTTTATTTTATATTTTGTTTTTACACAGAAATCCCAACTGCGCAGAAAGCTAAGTGGTATTTGTTTATATTTTAGAGGGGTAAATCATAGAAAAGTATATTAAATCTGTGAAAATCATATAAGCAATTGATTATTTTCCACCTTTAAAACCCTTTTCTGGGATAAGAGTGGCTTTAGTCTAATTTACTTATTTATTCATGCGATCTTAGCTGAGTAAAGTCTTTAATATACTACAATTTACCTTGTAGAAATAATAGTTTTTTGCATTCTTGTGAGTAAATTAGTCAGAATCAAAGTTTGAACTTCAAACTTTACACAAGGCCAGGGGAATTTCACTGAATAAACTTAAATAGTAAGCAAAATAATGCATATATAGAAATCAGAGATAAGTATTATATTTGTAGAAAAACCACATACAGTTCTAAAATACTAAGATGTCACTTAGTATATTAATTTTTATGCTAAATTATATTTTCTTCTCATTTCTTCTATAATTTATACAAACTGCTGGATTATAGATTTGTCTTTGCCCTCCCACCCCATGCCCCAAGTAAGGGTGCCCAGCAGTTTCTGTTCCCCTGTGTTTGTGTGTGTGTGTGTGTGTGTGTGTGTGTGTGTGTGTGTGTAAAGGGGTAGTAATATAAATACATACGGAAAAATCTAAGTCTGTTCATAATTGACAAATAATGGTCCCCAGGAATGCTTGACCTCCTCCAACCCTGCCTTCTCCTTTAAAGAAAACAAGATTCAGAAATGAAACTCTTAAAGCAGGTCTTCCATAAGAAATAAGTCAATCCTCAGCCTCTCAAGGGAGAAAACAGCAGACAAAATGTAGTTCAGAGATGAAATGATCCCACTAAGAAATGAACACAGAATACAATCTCAGAATAAGGCACAATTAATAATGCTATTTTTAGATCACATGATTGGTTAGATTAAGAGGACTATGTCTTAATGTCCCAGGTATTTGTTATAAACCTGGAGAATGATTTTCTGAGTCTGGGAATAACCCAGAAGATAGATCTACCTGATCACAGTGGGAGATAATGCCCCTTGTCCCAAATCCTCAAGTTCCTTTATAGAAGGACTTCTGTGAAGACAGTAACAGCTCAGAATTTCCAATTGGGTCCTTAATCATTTCTGAGAAGGGACATCTCAAATTTCTTTGTTTCCACAGTGCATAGTTTAGTTTATAGGACTAGTTTAAACTCAATAAATATTTGGTATTAATGACTTGGAGAAGGGGAGGTTTCTCTGATTTGGGAATAGGAGAAGCATGTTAACTAAGACTGGAGCAAGAAAATATTGTCTCAACAGTAATAAAAACACAGAATGTCCAAAGTTAGCATTGGAAGGAAAATCTGGAAGTTGGCAACAGCCACACCACATGCCACCAACTCTGCTCCCCTGGGACTCATCTTTATTTTTCGGCAGGGTTTCTCAATCTTGACACTGTGGACACTTGGGGCTGTATAATTCTTTACAGTAGAGATTGTTCTGTGCATTGCAGGATGTTCAGCAGATCTAATCACTAGATGCCAGTCCACCCTCCCCACCACACACGCACACCACCAGCACCACCAGCACCTGCTGTGACAATCACTAACAACTCCAGACATAGAGAAATATCACCAGGGAAGCAAAATTGCCCCCAGATGGAACCACCACATTAGGGTTTCTTCTTGATTATCTCTGGCCCACAAGAAAATTGTTCACTCATTTAAAACTGGCCAAGTGTGGTACTGAGGGCACCTATTGCATGGAGCACTGGGTGTGGGGCATGGGCAATGAATCTTGGAACACTGGAAAAATAAAATAAATTTAAAGAAAAAAAAAACTGGCCAAGTGTGCTTCTGGGGTATAACAAAGAGAAAATAAATTCAGCAAGCAGTGGCTGACCGAAGCACAGGAAGACACAATACTTGAGATCTCTTCCTACCTCCCAATTGCTTTCTCATGATAGATGCTATCTTTGACCTTGGTCAAAAGAAAATCTTCCCACACATATGGAATCCTTATAGAAGAAACCAAGAGTTCTTTCTCCACCCTACATTCCTAGAGTCTTCATCTCGATTCCTGTTACTTGCCTAAGGATAATCCTCTTTCTCCAGGTAACTGAAACAGGAATGATCTCATCAGGATAACCATATCTGAGTAGAATAAAACAACCATGGCCTTCACGCAACAAAAGGAACACATTAGTTTCAAGGGAGTTGCTTCCTAATGCAGAGTCATTCATTACATCCTATTCTGATTATCTTACAGGTCACACGGGCACTCATGTTATTTTTCTGGGCACGTCCACTGCCTCCTTATGATCCCTGGGAATCACTGTGGAGGACCTGATGAAGAAAGAAATGGGGGAAATTCCTGTTTTGGGTGCTCAGTTGGCCGTACGACACATCGGCCCTGGCATGCAGTGATGGACGTGCGAGGGGATTGGAGACTGACATTTCTGCTGTAAAGGCTTTCATTTGTTTCTCATCACAGTGACACACAATTTCCTGCGGTCTCTGCCCATGGGGTATTTCTTGCAAAGAGAACACATTACTTTCAACTTGTAGCATATCTGCCCTAAATTAGCCTCATAAGTTCTCCGTGTTCTCCAGGACCAAGGGAGAAAGAGTAGCAGAACAAAACCTAAAATTAAGTAGAATCAAAAAGGTCTGTGTTTTCTGGAGAAAGTTTCTACAGAACAATGTGGGCTAGGTGCAATCCTTGAAGCAGAAAGCAGTAAGACCAATTCCAGGAGGTGTTTGAGAATGAATTTGTGGGGCGTTTAGGAACCATGACAAAGTCTCTGGTAAAATTTGGAAATACATTTAGGCTCAAAGAGACACATATTCCAAGTGGTCAAAGCAAACAACACAGAACAAAGGTATGTTTCCTCCCAAAGCACTCGGGACAGCATTGGCTTGAACATCCTGTGGTATTGGATCCTTAGGAGGTCACTCTTGCTTTTTAGTGTTGTGCAAGTCACTGAATCTCTTCAGGTCTCAGTTCCCTCATCTGTAGAATTAGATCTAGATCTTTTTTTTTTTAATTCCAGGATGTTATGTAAACATTGAAGACTGGAAGTTTTCATAAGTGTTTCTCAATAGGAATGTATAGGGTGAGGATTTCGCCATGGAAACTCCTTCCTAAAATATTCTCTGATTTCAATCCTCTTACCTTCCATTAGATACGATGCCCATCAATTTGACACTGTCTGCTAAACAAATAAATAAATAATAAGTGAGTAAGTAAAGTAAATAAATTGCTAGACAAATACATAGTCAATACACGGACTTACCCAAATTATCTAGACACTTCCTGGGGTGTCTCTGTGGCTCAGTGGTTAAGCGCCTGCCTTTGGCTCAGATCATGGTCCCAGAGTCCCAGGATCGAGCCCTGCATCGGGCTCCCTGCTCTGTGAGAAGCCTGCTTCTCCCTCTCTCACTCCCCCTGCTCATGTTCCCTTTCTGGCTGTGTTTCTCTCTGTCAAATAGACAAATAAAATCTTTTTAAAAAAATTATCTAGACACTTCCTAATGGTTTATGTATCTGGCCAAAACCTGAACTCAGGACTTGAGTATCAAAGTGCCTACCTGACATCTCCCCCTTGATGGCAACTAGGTGTCTCAGGCTTAGCCAGTCTAAAATCAATTACTTGATCTTTTCCCACAAACTTGTTCCTCCTCTGGTCTTCCCCAGCTCAGCATACAGATAGTGTGAGCACCATCCAGCCAATTACTCGAGCCAGTAACAGGCAGTCATTTGGGGCAGAGATAATGCTCCAAACTTCTTTCATTTTCTTCCTGAACAGGCAGCCCCAAGCCCCCACAGTTAAGAGGATTCTGTTATTGAGCTCCGGCCAATGGAATGTGGATAAAAGTGATGCACCCGGTATCCAGATGGGCCCCTGAAATGTTTCACATGGTCTTCCATGCTCTCTCTGTTCCTGGTGATTTTGGAGGCCACCTGTTAACAATGGAGGCCCCACAAGATGTAAGAACCTCAATGTGGGAAGCAGACCTCTCTCACTGTCTTGCTGACCCACACTGGACTGTGATAGGCACAAGAAAATAACTTTTAGTGGTTAAATCACTGAGACTTGCAAGGGGCTGTCTGTCACAGCAATTGCCACCTGACAACTACATCACTGTGTTCTCCCTCTTTCCTTCCCACATCTAGTCCCTTATCCAAATTCCAAGAATTCTTTCATTACAATACATCTTCATCTCTTTCTCTCCTCCCCATCTTCATTACCAACACCTTCGTCCAAAGATCTACCGTTTCTTGCTTAGACATCTGCAGTAAACCCTTTGTTTTCATTCTTGTTGCTCTCAAGTTTATTCTCCAGGTAGTATTCTTCGTTAGTTTCCCATTGCACTTGTAATTAAATCCACTACTCTCCTATGACTCAAACCTCAGCCTTCACCTGCCTTATTCCCCTCTTTAGTAGCTACACTCCAGCCTCTTTGGACTTTTCTCTGTCACCTCAGGACACTTACAGGTTCTGCTGTTCCCACCACGTAAAGTGTGCTCACAATGACTTCTAGTATGGCTGGTCCTTTCTCATCCTTCAAGTCATATCTTAAGCCTTGTCTTTTCAGGGGACCTTCTACGAGTGTTCAGTCTGAAGTAGATCCCTAGGTTATTCTCTCATGACTCTGCTTTTTCTTTCATGGCACTCAATAGTTAGTAATTATAGGCTTATATTTAATTGTTTAAAATCTGTTTCCACTACTAATCATATGGTAAAATCTACAAGTATTGGGACCTTATCCATGGTGATCACCACTGAATACCTAGAGCCTAGCACAGTGCCTGGCACATGGTTTATACTCATAAATATTTGTTGAATAGATGAATGGATTGATATAGCTTTATTGCTAACTCTGTCTGGACTCCATCATTTCCTTTGTCTCCCAATACAACCTGCTCCTCTGAGTATCACCTCATTCACAACTCATTCATAACTACTTATAGGCTCACACCCAGTTTTACCTTATTTGTGTTTGCAACAGGTGTTAATCGAACATAACCCATTGATCAAAGTATGTTTTTTTAATTTTATTTTCATCCTAATTTTTTATTATTAAAGTATAATTGACAATGTTATATTAGTTTCAGTGTATAACATATTGATTTGACAGTTCTATATATTACTCAGTGCTCACAATCAAGGCAGGCTTTTTAAGGAAATATATCTCTAAGTCACAATCATTCTTAAGACTGGGTTCAAGACATTTTGTTTTTATTTCTAATAGGGGAAAATAATCAGCATAATCTCACTAGCATACTACAAGAACTATTCTCATTATTGTTGCTTGTGGGATGGGGGACTAGACAGGGCAGAGATTGGGGAGTATGTGATGAGTATCAGCCATGCAGAGGAATGAACTGGTGTGTGACCCAAGCAGTCAAAGAAAGATGAGAACATGTACCAGCAAGAGATTTTTTTAAGAACCTTCCTAGAACACGGCAAAATATCAAACTCTGGGGACAAACCTGAGTTTGAGAAACAGAATTGAATCAGGAACAAAGTTTTTAGCAGCAATGCACAAATTCTACTACATATTCCAAGACAAATTCTACTATGGCTTTTCTTGCCATATTTTGGCTATTTATTTATTTATTTATTTATTTATTTATTTGCATTTTGGCCATCTGGGGTCCCTGACCTCTGATCATCTTTACCTACACTGTATATATTTTATACAGCTTAAACCCAAGTTCATGAAATTTATATTTCATCTTTATGTTGACACACAGACTTTATACCATTTTAAAGGTTAAATAATAATCTATCACCAAATGGCTATACTATTCTTTTATTCACAAGACAGCATAGCAGAAACTTTAAAGGCCTATACTTTGTAGCTACACTGCCTGGGTTCCAATACCAGTTCGGCTGTAAAGTGAACTAATAATAATGCCTATTTTGTAGGGTCACAATGAGGATTCAGTGAGGCATCTGATATAAAATGTATAGGTCAGTGCTATAGCCATGTAGCTATGTTTATTGTTGGATATTTAGGCCTCTGATATTTGTTTACACTTATACATGAAACTACAATACCATCTTAATGCATAAGGCTCTTCTCTTCATTGTTACCTACTCCCTCAAAAAGGTCTTTTCCATGTTTTAGCTGAAAGCCAAAGCATATCCTTCCCCTAGTAACTGCATTTCCTTCTGACAGCTGACAACTGCTTTCCCAGACTGTGAACAAGCTTCCACTGGGCCAGAGTGAAGTAGCAAAAATGTTCGTGCTGGGCCATGAATTCTGTGGTTGGACTCAAAGTAAACAGACAGGTGAAGAGGTTGGGATGATGAAAGACAATAGACCATTACCCAAGACTAATGGCCTTGTAAAGGAGATAAATGTCTTTGAAGTACCACCCTTAAAACTCATGACCTTTAGGTTGACCTTCCCTTTCAGATTATGGTATGCAGGTTTTTTGGAGTCTGTGCAAAGTCAGCAATTAAAAAGATGGACCTTGAGAGAAACAGGTCTTTGAGAAAGGTGCCTATCCAGAAGTATGTACTCCATTTCTTCTACCAACCACGCACCAGCTTCCAAGTTCCCAATCACTTGCCAAACCTTGGAGCTCTAGAGCTCACACTGTCTGAGATGCGCAGTCTCCCAACAGAAAATCTTAGTCCCATCCCCCTTGTTAGAGTTCAAGCTGTGAACACAAGAGAAAAACCAACAGGGGATTTGGACAAATTTCCCTTCTCTTATGAAGAGTAGGGGAAATGGAACAGATGGTTAATAACATTAAGCACCAGTTGCCTGCAAAGAAAATGGTATCCCTAAGAATTACTCACTTTTCTAAGAGCATTAAAGAAAACAGAGGATTGATGACTTTGCTAGAAGTCAATATACCTTTGATTAGAGTTAATGATTTAACACAAAATAAAGTACTATGGAGATTATTTTAAGCAACTGACATTTATATAGTATGTTTTCAAAAAACTTTCCGTTGTGCCAACAGCTCATCTTCATACAGAAATTTAAGATAAAAGCAGACATGACTATTGTTCTTTCAGTACCTAGAACACTTACTATCTGTTAAATGGTGCCAAGCTGAGACATATTGGAGCCTAACACACAGAAAAAATAAGTGCTACAGTCTTTTCTTTTCATGAAAACTTTTGAAATTTTTCCCATTTTAGGTTTTGCACATTAATCTTGATTTTTAAAATTTCACTAAAATGTTATTTTGATTATTGAGCATTTTTTGGTACACCATTCCCAATCCATTAATTATTTATTGCAATATCATTACTTTTTAAATGTCATTACCCTTACAACTCAATATTACTAATTAATAAACTTAGTTAAATACTATGTCTACATCTTACACTTAGGTCATATTCTGCTTTATCTTCTACAGCTCCGATGCCAATGAATTACTCTAAGAAATTTTCCTTATTCTGCCCTCAAATTAGGGAGTCATTGGAGATATGGCTGTTTCCTGTTTAATTGCTTTAATTTTTTTGCTTTAAGTATTTTATAAAAAAAAAGAGAGAGAATTTTGTCTTAACCAAAGAATGAAGAGAGCATCTAGTGGAGATTAGCAATCACCTGACCTACTCTTTCCCATTCCACTTTTCTAGTGTAACATCCAGAGGCGACAGTTTTAACTTTTGAAAACTGTTTATTCTGATATTAACCTCCATTATTTTAAATAAGACAGCGTGGTCCTACCTCTTGATTTATCAAATAGATGCATTATTTACAGATGTTATGATGGATTATACACCAACAGACTTTTTTTTTTACTTTAAATTTATTTTATTTTTTTCAGTGTTCCAAGACTCATTGTTTATGCCCCACACCCAGTGCTCCATGCAATAGGTGCCCTCAGTACCCACCACCAGGCTCTCCCATCCCCCCACCCCCTTCCCTCCAAGTCCTTCAGTTTGTTTCTGTGTCCAAAGTCTCTCATGTTTCGTTTCTCTCCCCGAATTACCCTATTACCAACAGACTTTTAACCTCCCAGTACAGCTATCACATAGTTTAAAAAAGAAAAAAACAAACCAGCAATGTCATTTCCATAAATATAAAAACACAAAGTATTTTTCTCTGCACAGCCAAATAGTATGATATAATTATGCTTCTCACACTTTTTATTTTTACTGGTATTACTTTATTACCTCTTATTATCTCATAATTATGTCTAAACATATCCTTAGATATCTCAAATCTCTCCCTCTATCATGTGCCGGTGTTTAAACATACCAGATGATGTACCACTTTTTTTTCCCCTTGGGAAATTCTCCTTCCTCTTTCCTAATTTCATTTTGGTTGTTCTCTGGGGTTTATGGATAACTGTCATTCTGAACTTCCCTTTGACAAGATCTTGTGTGGGATTTCCTATATCCTGAAGCACAGGTTTTTCCCTTCCTTTTTTTATTCTCTAATTTCTCTGGAGTACATCCTTTTAGCCTTTTCCAAAAAGGTGAATGGAAAGTAAATATTTTAATGTGCTGTGTAATTCCCATTTATTTGTGAATTTCTCGGATTTTCCTGTGTTGTTGATTTCTAATTTAGTTCCATTGCAGTCAGAAAACATACCTTCTATGACTTGAATTCCTTCAATTTATCAAGACCTATTTTATGGTCTGCCTCGGTGGACTGTGTGTTGACGTGTTCCATGCATGCTTGGTCCTTGACAGAAGCGTTCTCTGTGGATCTGAAGAGAGTATGTACTCTGCTGTTGTTGGAGAGAGTGTCCTATAAATGTCAATTAGGTTCAGTTGGTTGATTGTCTTTACCCATTCTGTTCTGATTTTCTGTCTCTTTGTCCAAGAAGTTGAAAGAGGGATATTGAAATCTAGGACTAAAATTATGTATCTGTTTCTCCTTGCAATTATATCAGTTTTGCCACTTGTATTTTGAAGCTGTGTTATAAGGTGCAGGAACACTTGGGATTGCTCTGACTTCTTGATTTATTGACTCTTTTATCATTAAGAAATGACCTTCTTTATTTCTGATACTTTTTTGCTCTGAAGTTTACTTTTTTTGATCTGAAGATACCCTCTGCAGATTTTCTTTGATTAGTTTTAGAATAGTAGATCTTCTCTCTTCCTTTGGCTTTTAACCTAATTATGTCTTTATATTATATTGGGTTTCTTGTGGACAACATATTCATTGGGGTCTTGCTTTTCTCTCCAGTATGATTATAACCGACTTTAATTAAGATGTTTATACTCTTTACATTTACATATTTATTGATACAGTTGAGTTTAAATTTACTATCATGCCTTTTGTTTTCTATTTGTCCTAACAAAGAATTGTTTTCAATTTGTTCATTTTTTCCTCTTTTTTCTACCTTTATGGGGGATAGAGGGTAGCTAAATATTTTTTATGATTCCATTTTATCTTTTTTGTTGACTAGCTACAACTTTTTGTTTTGCTATCTCAGTGGCTACTTTTGGTCTACAGTATGTATCTTCAAGTTGTAACAGTCTACATTCTAGCGATATTATACCACTTCACATATGGCATAAGTACCTTACAAGAGTATTACTCCTATTTCTCACTCCTCCACCTTCATTCTATGTGGTCATACATTTTACTTTCTGCATACATTATAGACTCCACAGTGTATAGTTGTCATTTTGTTTAAGTACTAAATTATCTTTTAGAGATGTAAATAATTTTTAGGTCATATATTTACCCACATAGATGCCATTTCAGGTGCTCATCGTTGCCATATTTAGATCCATATTTCTATCTGAAATAATCTTTCTTCTGCTTCAATGATTTCCTTTAACATTTCTTATAATGCAGGTCTGTGGGTGATAGATTTTTTTTTTAAGTTTTCTGTGTCTGAAAAGTTCTATAATTCAACTTCAATTCCCACTTATTTTTCTGTCTTATTCTGTTGGAGACACTATAACAGAATACAACAGATTGGGTGACTTATACATAGCAGAAGCTTATTTCTCATTGTTCTGGAGCCTGGAAAGTCCAAAATCATGGCACCCGCAGATACAGTGTCTGGTGAGGACTCACCTGCTAGTTCGTCGTTCAATCTTCTTGCTGTGCCCTCATGTGACAGAAGGGGCAAGGAAGCTGTCTGGATCCCTTCTTATAATCCCATTAATCTGCTCATGAAGGCTCTGGCCTCATGACACATTACCTCCCAAAGCCCCCACATTCTAATACAATCACACTGGGGTGAGACTTTCAACATAGAAATGTGGAGGGGGCACACATAGTTAGTATCTCTTATATTAAAATCTGGGTTGAAATTTTTTCTTTCAGTATTTTAAAAAATATTACTCCACTCTTTTTGTTGGCTACTAGATACTTTTGCATCCTTATAAATATCCTTGAGCATCATTTTAGAAGTGACTTAGTAATAGTTTGACCCTTTTGGATGTTGCTTTTAATATTTACTAAGCAAAAACAGATTAGCATTTCATCTAGGACTAATTCTTTTCTTCTAACAAGGAGAGATCCTTCTGACTATGCTAACTAATGAGGTTTTCCAGTCTGGATGGCAGATGCAGAAACTATTCCCAGACATGTGTGAGCTCAATCCTTTTCTGTGCTGGTTCTTTGCACAGCTTCAGTGATGTCACTGATCAGTGCTTTGCTGAATATTGAGGGGGCTCATTCACAGGTGTCTGGACACCTCTCTGCATGGCTCTGTTCTCTCCCAGGCTCTGCCTATGAACTCCAGCCACCACACTGTTTGTTTAATCTCCTTGACCCTTAACTTAATCTCCCTGAGTTCATTTCTGTGGCCTGAAAATTCTCAAGGCAGCAAGCTGAGGCAACCTTGTCTCCCATCCCTCAGGGATCACCGTACTTTGTTGCCTAGTGTCTAATGACTGCAAAACATTGTTTTGTATATTGTGCCTGGTATTTTCAGCTGTTTCAGGCAGAAGGCTGAACCCAAGCCCCATTATGTCATTTTAGATGAAAGCAGAAGTTCTTCCATTGTATTTTAGTGTGTTTATTATTGAAAGGTCGAAAGAAAAAACTTTACTCATTTTTGTTTCTTGCATGTAATTGGTTTTAGAGGATCTCTTTATTTCTGGTATTCTGAAACTTCATGAAACTTCATTATGGTGCGTTTAATAGGGGTCTATATTCATTCACTGTCTTTGGTTCTCAGTGGGTCTTCTCAGTCTTAAGATTCATAGTTTTAGCCTTGGGAAAGTTTGAAGGAGAACAGAATTGGTTTTGTTTTGTGTTTGTTGGGGTTGGGTTTGGGGTTTTGAGTTTTGGGGCTTTTTTTCTTGGTAATTTTCTTTCTTTGATTTTTCTCTATTCTTTTCTTCTGCTCTCATAACTAGTTGAATGTTGGGCCTCAAGCTGATCGTTTTCATTTGTTTATTTTTGTTTTCCTCTGGGGAATTACCTTTGCTTTATCTTCCCTCCTAACAACCTCTGAGTTATTTTTGAAGATTTCTGTGGTTTTCTACACTACCTTTGCTTCCTTTGGGTTTCTCTTTTGACATATTTTTTTCATGTTATATACATTTTTCTCTAATGACTGTGATTTAAAGAAAAAAAATGTCAAAGTGGGTCTGGATCATTATGTCATTCCATTCTATTGATAGCAAAGGAGTTCTCAATGATACTAATGTTCTATCAGGATTCAGTAGCCAAACTCACTAGCCAAAAATGGGACAATTTAGCTTCGTAGAATAATATCAGTAGTTTGGGACACATTAAATATGTTTAAATCTATGAGTTCATAAGAGCAGTGAGACAAAACAAAGTTTAATTGGTCATCATTAGAGGGTATCAGTGAGTCAACTCATTATTTAGAAAACTACAAATAAAGAGAAAGAATCAAGCACTTATTATACCTTCACTGTATGTAAGCAAATGTCAAACAAAGGGAAGTTTCCCTTTATGGAAGCATCCCAACTCATAAGTGAGGGACTGGTAGAATTAGAATATCACCACTTTGCATTCCTTAACAAATTAATGGGTAATCACTTATAACTGCTAACATCCAAAAAGAGAAAGATAGTCAGATATTATGTACCTCCAAGTGGAAGAATACAATATCACCTGGGAATTTTTCTTTACCAAAAAATCCAGCCTACATTTGATCTGGACTTTAGATCCAATTTATAGGAGATAAAGACAACAAAAGAACTTATTAAACTACACCACATAGATGCAACTAGCAAGTCTTATCACATAGAAACTCCAGAAAGGAAACCCCAGTTTCTTTAACAACTAAATTACAAACACAAAAAAGAAAGATAGCTAAGGACTCCGTGGATGTAAAGAAATTAAAAGACATATCAACTGATTGCAATGAGTGAAACTAATTTGGGGACTGTTCCAAACAAACTATAAGATAAAATTATGATATTTATAAGACAACTGAAAATTTGAACACTGACCTGATAGTAGATGATATTAAAGAATTATTGTCCACTTATTTCACTGCTGATGATAGGATAGTGGTTTCTTTTGAAGAATCCCTAGTATCTTTTAGAAACACATGAGATACAACCTAAAATAGCAAAGAGTAAAATGATATAATATCCGGGACTTGTTTGAAAATAATACAGAAGAGTGAAAGTGGATAACAGTGTGGATAATACAAGATTGGCCATAAATTACTAATTGTTGACATTGAGCAACACATGTATGAGAGTTCATTATACTATTCTCTCTACTTTTGCATGTTTGACATTTTCTATAATAAAAGATTTTTAATTAAGCTACTTGGAAATTCCATGAGTGTTCAGAACTTGTAAATTGGTAGACTCCACTATAGCAAAAGGGTCAGCAGGCAGCTCTTTATCAAGGAACTCCCACTTATCATTGAGATATGTGAAAGTATTTTCTCTGGACCAGTTCAGTGTCTCCAAAGAGCAGTTTTCCACTGTCATGCCTGAGGAGTTTATCCCTGGTTATTGATGTTTTCAGAGGAGAAAGGAAGGAAGCAGCCTAAGGGTGCCACATTTCATAACGGAGGTTTTTATTTAATTTACTCCCTCAGTTCAGCACTCTCCCTGCCCTGCCTATATCTGGTAGCCCTGAATAATGCCAAAGAATGAACTTCCAGTGTCATTCTTGGGGTTAGCATCTCCTGCTTAAACAGCATCAAGAAGGGTTTCTGGTTTTTGTCCATTTATTTATTTTGGTTTTTTTAGAGTCCACATATGAGGGAAGTCATACGGTATTTGTCTTTCTTTGTCTGACTTATTCCACTTAGTATAATACCCTCTAGGTGCATGCATGTTGTTGCAAATGGCAACATCTCATTCTATTTATGGCTAAATAATATTCCATATATATGTCACATCTTCTTTATCCATCTATTCATGGACACTTGGGTTGCTCTCATTCTTGGCTATTGTAAATAAGGGTGCAATATTAGAGCATAAGGTAAGACTTGTCTAATCACTATGTTATATACCTGGTATGAATGTAACATTGTATGTTAACTCTGCCTCAATTACAAAAACAAACAAACAAACAAAGAAACAAACAAAAAACACATCAGGGAGGAGATCTTGTGGTCCAGTTGTTTCCTTTACAGAATTTCAGAATTTCAATTCAACAAGTCTCCTGGTTTTAGTTTGACACCTCATGCTCACCTTCAGGGTTTCCTGGGACTGCTATATTCTTTCTTTTTTAATTAATTTTTATTTTTTCCATACCCCAGCCACCCTATCCTACCTCCTACCTCCCAGGAACCCTCAGTTTGTTTCCTGAGATTAAGAGTCTCTTATGGTTTGTCTCCTTCCCTGGTCCCATCTTGTTTCATTTTTCCCTCCCAACCCCCCACGACACCCCACCCTGTCTCTCAATTTCCTCATATTAGAGAGATCATATGATATTTATCGTCCTCTGAGTGACTTGTTTCACTCACCATAATAGCCTCCAGTTCCATCCACATTGTTGCCAATGGCAGGATTTCATTCTTTTTGATGTCTGCATAGTATTCCATTTGTGTGTGTGTGTGTGTGTGTGTGCGTGTGCGTGTGTGTGTGTGTGTGTGTGTGTGTATACCACATCTCCTTTATCCATTCATCTGTTGATGAACATCTAGATTCTTTCCATAGTTTGGCTGTTGTGGACATAGCTGCTATAAACATTCAGGCACATGTGTCCTGGCACCCCTATATTCTTAAGCATTACAAGAGGAAGGCTACAGGGAACAAGTGATTTGCCAGCCATCAATATCCTTCTCTGTCCTTCATCAGCATCTCACTCAATAGTACTTGAGGTTATGACCTCCTCTTTCCTATTGTGACAGGTACAAGTCCTTGTTTTATTTTCAATCTTCCACAATTGGTTTAAATTTCTCATCCTTTAATATTTCCTCCTTCTTTTTTGTGGTCTCAGGAAGTAGAGGAAGAAGAGGAAAACACATGGAGTCAATGTATCAATTTAACTGGAAGACTAGTTAAGACTTTGATTTAAAATAAAAGCTGCTTCATGGAAGATAACTGTTCATCTTGTTTACCATCACACCTAACACAGTGTGGTGCAGTGAAGAAGTAATTCTGAATCCTATTTACAACATTCACATTTTTTGTTAAGATTGTGATGTGTGGCAGGAGGTCAGAAGCACAAGAGCACATGAAAATTCTTGTGCTCTACAAAGAAAACAGGAAAATGTCCAGAGCTCTGAAACTGATCAGCAATGTATGTGCCATCATTCTTTCTAAAGCTACTCTCGAAATATTTTTGGCTTTAACTTTCCTTCCCTTATACCAATCATCTTCGTTGTTAAGTTTGTTTAGAAAGTAATTTTTGAAAGATTACACTGATAACCCCAAGCCAGTTTGAGACAGGGTAAGTCTGCTGATGCGGGACTCTTAAAATGTCCATTAGTACACTTCTCTTGTCACTTATCACCCAGGGGGTCAAGCCTTTGGTATGAAAGTTGTTTATAAGCTGGTAGCTGGTAGCTTTATTTTTAAAACATAGAGGAAGGGCTGAGGTGCAGCTGGGCAGAAGATTGTACACTTAAAGTTTTTAGAGATTCGTACACATTATGAACCAGCCTGGGGTTTGTGAGTATTTTACAATTCAACCATTAATCACTAATCTTCTGTTGGAACTTGATGCAAAAGGTTTCAATCTCTTTCTAAGACCATGAAGTGTTGGGAAGCCAATTTTTTTCTATATAATCCCACAACCAAAGAAAATAATAATAACTTTTATTAAAGGGACACAATTTCATGAAGCTTGTGATTCTCTATCTCACAGTTATTTTGGCATTACTGAAACCTGTGGGGGTTTATTTTCCATGTTCTGGAGGTATAGTTAAAGAGATAGAAGTGGCCTAATTCAACTAGCCATCCAAAATCATTCCTTCTTTCAATTAATAACAATTCCCCTCATGGCCATAGCAGCTCTTTATTGTTTGAGATAATAAATATCCATTCATCCCTCTAAGATTTTCTTTCCTCTCATTTTTCTCTCCCCTTCCCAGGTATCCATTCCAGAAGCTGATCTTGCCTCCTTCCTCCCACCAACTCCAGCCTGATTGGCTAACGCAATCTGTACATTCCTCCCTGGCCATCCTTATTGACTCATGTGGCATACATGACATTCACTGAACCAGAGTGAATCTTGGGCACACGTCTTTGCCAATATTGAGTGTCTTCCGTGCAGAATAGGCTCAGAAAGGGTAAGATACATGTCTTCATTTTTTTCTTCTTCCACTAGCCAGCACATACCTTCAAAGTGGAATGAAACAAGTAGTTGCTAGTGAATGAATGAAAGAATGTCACAAAGTATTTCCATGCAAAACAAACAAAAACCCTATAGAATTCAAGGGAATGGAGACAAAGATCTGTCCATACCAGCTTAGGAAATAGAGGATAGTATAGGGTTTTCTAACTCTTACCTATAAAAATCATCTCGAGGCCCACAGAAGTCAGTCAAACTAGAGAAAATGTCCTTGCCAAGCCTCAAAAGAAAAAAGCCCTGTGAGCAAAGTGAGTCGTAACAACTCCTTGTAGTTGTGAGAACCAAACAGTGGCAGGTTGCAAAAGGGTATTCCCATAGCCATGGGTAAGTCCTGGAGATAGGGTGTTGCAGCCTTGAGAATATTCTCTCTCTCTTATCAACCATGGTACCTATCCTGGGGGAGGCTATAATCTAGTTAACAAACAAAATGTACAGTCTTTGCAATGGTTTTAAATCACTCAGAGAGCCGCTGTGCATTGGAAGCAAATAGACTACAAGCTATGACGGGGAGGCATGTTGAAATCAAGCAGTGTTGGGTCCCCCTTTTGATACACAAACAACCTGGACCCCTCTGACTGTTCACCTCTTAAAGACTCATTTTGGCTTATTTTCCCAGCGAAGGTGATGGGTCATACCAAACCATCCCCACTCTCTTATCTCTGCGCTGTGAGCTTTGGCTTATACCTTGACCAGTGTTAGACGGGCAGCCCAGAGCCAGCCACATTTGTCTTTCTGCAATTCTATCTGAACTTTTAAAAGATCAAGCATAGTCACGACAAAAATACCACAATTTCCCCCAGCTAGCTTCCCAGAGTAAATTAGAAGATAAACATAAAAGTTACACCAACAACCATAAACTTTGACTTGATTCCTTGGCCAGAACTGTCCCAGAATCATCAGTGTTCTCATGATTAGCAGAGGTACAATTCCAAAGAATCATTTCTCACCTCATTTGTTTATGCACAGTATTGACTCCAATTTGTCAGAAATAACTGCACTCATTCCCACAAACGGCTTTGTGCCGGGCTTTTTGTCATATCCTAGCATGAGCAAGAAAGTCTTGGTTGCAGGACTCACTGGGCTTGCATTCTAGAATGATCCATCATAGGGTGTGGGTTAGGGAGACTCAGCAGAAGAAGCATCCCGGGGTCCCCACTTCCCTCTGCCCGTGGGATTAGGTTCTTAAAAGAGAAATGCCACAGGCCTGGGATGCTATAATTATCATGACCATTTAAGGATTATACTCCTGGGAGACTATAATTATCCAAATATTGTTGCATTCAGGAATATTTTACTTACAAGGGAGTGCCTTCATTTTTACAGGATCTTTCAAGGGGGCCCAAAGGGTGTGTCCTCTCTAATGTGGTTCCTAAAAGAAACCAGAAATAAACAACTGCATCTGGCAGGAGGGTGAGGCCCTGCTGAATCTAGCCCGATCGAGGACTTCCATGTGGGCAGAGAGGGACCAGCTTCCTTTTCTCGCCTTTCAGAGTGATTATCAGTCACTCTGTGCCCAGACCTGAGGACTTTATTCTTTCTTAATCCTATCCTCTTCCTCTTCCCCACCCATCCACAAATAGCTCTTCAGCCTGAAGTCCATCTATATTGAAAAATAAAGGTGACTTTGACTCAGATCATGATCTCAGGGTTCTGGGATCGAGCCCTCCGTTGGGCTTTTACCTTAGCGGGGAGTCTGCGTCTCTGTCTCCCCCTCCCCCACCTCATGTGCTCTCTCTCTAATAGATAAATAAAATCTTCAAAAAAAAAAAGAAAGAAAAAGAAAAAGAAAAATTGTTAAAGGGAGATCTAAGCGTTTAAGGTACCACTCCTTCCAGAGGCTTGTGTAGCATGATTCACACTGAGATCGCTTCCCACCCTGAGGGTTGACCCTTTCTTACTTCCTCTAAATCCAATAAGATTCCACTTGTAGAAAATTATACAGCCTCAAACGAGGTGAGGCATTGGAGAAAAAGAAGGGTGTACAGGGTGGAGAAGAAATGCTTAATTCAATTCAGTGAACTTCCTTGATTAAAATCCTTTTTTTTTTCCCTGTGCAGCAAGCATTACTGCAAGCTATTCATGTCATTAACTCTGACAGGATCCTTATGAGGCACATACTGTAACCATCCTCATTTTACAGATGATGAAATCAAGAAATAGGTTGGGTTCTTCCTCGGTATCACACAGCAGGTAGGGAAGCAGGCATGGGACGGAGACCTGGAAATCTGACTCTGAGCCCACTCTTAGCCACTAGAAGAGCCACACATCTTCCTTGTCTTCAGGTACCTATCCCCTGCCAGGCATTGAAAGCAGAGCGGTGAGAGGAACAGAACGATGTGAGGTCATGATTCCTTCTCTCCAGGGTCTGATGAGCTATGAGCAAAGTCTCTGCAGCACACACAGAATGTGGCAGATGTCATGACAGGAGAATATACACAAACCACTGCAGGAGAGTAGAGAAAGACCAGCAGACTGGCTTCGCAGAGGGTAGCACCTACGTGCGGCAGACCCAGAGAAGGTGTGGCATGCGGAGGAGAAGAGCACCATCAGATGACCTGGAAAGTCCAGGATGGGGGTCGTGCAGGGAGGCAGCTGTGCAAACCTGCTGGGGTCAGGGTGTGAGGAGATGGTTGAGAAGGGAGAGGGGGGAAACTTCTTACGGCTTGGTCTCAGAAGTTCTGGAACATCACCTGTATCACATTCTATTGGTCACAGCCGTTGGAGAGCCAGCCCAGATTCAAGGGCAGCTACAAAAGCAGCAATCTACTATTATACCTATTATTGGTCAGGTTCAAGACTGGAGATAAGAATGTTAAGATATGGTTCTTGTTTCAAAGAGCTAGTGACCTGTACCATGGAGATTTGTGTTAAATTAAATGAGAATGAAGAGATACAAGAGATACAAGGAATGCCTGGACTTTAATTGGATCCTGATTTTTTAAAAATAATTCAGCCAAAAAAACATCTTAGGGACAATGTGGATTTAAATACAAATTTGCCATTTAATGAAATCAGAAATTAATGTTAATTTTCTTAAGTGTCATAGTGGTATTCTGATTATGCAGGAAGTTGCCCATATTTTTGAGAGATGAATTATGAATATTTTCAGGATGAGATATGATATCTACAACTTTCAGATGATTCCAAAAAGAAATTATCAACTGATAGATAAAGCAAATATTGGCCAAATGTTAACAATTTTTGAGTCCAGGTGGTAATAATATGGTTGATGATTATATAATTCTTTCAAGTTTTCTGAATTTTTTTTTGCAGTAGAATGTTGGAGATTAAAAAAAAAAATAACAGCTTAGCTCTGACCTCTCCTTGGGTAAAAGAAACTGAAATGAAACCATAAAAGAAACTGAAAAGAAATATAGATAAAAAGAAATCATAGTTAAACAAGTCAGCCCCATCATTGAATACCTTGACTTAGGAGGTTCCTCTCGGTAAATGCTGCCTACCTTCTTAAAAGTATTTTTTTTTTAGAGATTTTACTTATTAATTTGATAGAGAGAGAGATAACAAGTAGGCAGAGAGGCAGGCAGAGAGAGAGAGGAGGAAGCAGGCTGCCTGCTGAGCAGAGAGCCAGATGCGGGCCTCAATCGCAGGACCCTGAGATCATGACCTGAGCTGGGCCTTGATCCCAGGACCTGAGATCCTGACCTGAGCTGAAAGCAGAGGCCTTAACCCACTGAGCCACCCAGGCGCCCAATGCTGCCTACCTTCTTAAAACATTAGCCTGGGAAAAGATCCAAATTCAAAATTTGAAGTACAGTTTCTACTGAATGTGTATCACTTTTTTCTTATGTTGCTTACTTTTTTTTTAATTTAATTTTATTTTTTCAGGGTTCCAAGATTCATCGTTTATGCCTCACACCCAGTGCTCCATGCAATATGTGCCCTCAGTACCCACTGCCAGGCTCTCCCATCCCTCCACCCCCTTCTCTCCAAGACCCTCATTTTGTTTGAGTCCAAAGTTTCTCATGTTTTGTTTCTCCCTCTGAATTACCCTACTTCCCATTTCCTTTTCTTCTCCTACTGTCCTCTATATTACCCCTCATGCACCACAAGTAAGTGAAACCATGTGATACTTGACTTTCTCTACTTGGCTTACTTCACTCAGCATAATCTCTTCCAGTCCAGTCCATGTTGCTACAAAAGTTGGATATTCATCCTTTATGATGGAGGCGTAGTATTCCATTGTATATATGTACCACATCTTCTTTATCCATTCATCTGTTGAGGGACACCTTGGCTCTTTCCACAGTTTGAGGATTGTGGCCATTGCTGCGATGAACATTGGTGTACATATGGCCCTTCTTTTCATTACATCTGTATCTTTGGGATAAATGCCCAGTAGTGCAATTGCAGGGTCATAGGGTAGCTCTATTTTTAATTTTTTAAGGAACCTCCACACTGTTTTCCAAAGCGTCTGCACCAGTTTACACTCCCACCAACAGTGTAAGAGGGTTCCCCTTCCTCCACAGCCTCTCCAACACTTGTTGTTTTATGTCCACCTTACACCAGTGAGAATGGCCAAAATTAACAAGAATGTGTATCACTTTTGCACATCATAAAGTCAAAAAAATCACAAATCAAACCATTATAAGTTTGGGACCATCTGTAGGTCTAGAATGAAAGCCACTATTCTGCTCTCTCTCTCTCTTCCTAAGAAATCTCATCAGGTAAATGAATAAATAAATGAGTGAGTGAAGGAATGATAGCTTCAAATGTTAATAGTTAATATTGGTTTTCAAATTAATTAATTTAAATTAATTGATATTAATATGCTGATGACACCCATGTCAAATAATATATGGCACACACCCCCGATCCAGATATGAACTTAAGTCTCCTAATACGGCGTTTGTTAATTTTCTGGTGCCATGAAGCTGAGCCTTAGCTCCAGCTTTAAACACATCATTGGTTTCCAGGAAGTAATTATTGTATGATTCCTGGAGTCATGTTATTTCTAGCCCCCTCATCTCTTATAAGCTCTAGCCTGCCACATCCAACTGCCTGCTATACTATCTACACGCAACTCAAACTGAATTGGTCTAAAACTGAACTCATTATCTTTCATGCAAAAACTGAGTTTCTAGCATCATCATCATCTCAGTCTTTCAGACTGGAAACTTCAGTCTCGTCTTAGCCTCCACATCTATACATATAGTAGCTCTGACTAGTTGCCAAATCCTTTCAGTGTTTTTAGCAGTGTTGCTTGCATCACTTAGGTGTGAAATATGCTATGTCCAAGTGCTAGATGCAGTAAGTTGTCTTTTATTTTGAAGAGGATGTCTTGGTCTGTTCTAGACTGTTGGACCTCTAGAGGTTTTCACTGATAGGGCAGGCCCTTGAATTTTCTAGGGAACTCTTACCCTCTCGGGACCCACATATCTTATCGGTAATATACTTGCCACTTCTTGATCATCTAGTATGATTACCCTGTTGTCATCAGTAGAGTGTATCAGTGTTGTGCTCTGAATGTTCAGATGGCCTAGGTTTCTTTGAACTATCTGTGACAAAGGACAGAAAAGTTACCATAGCCCTGGGTAAGACTGTGAATGTATTCTACTGTCCATTCCAAGTGAATGACAACTGTATTCCATCATCATTTCCAATAAAAGTCAGGGAGAAATATTTCCCATATCAATAGATCAGTTGCTTCGTACCATATACCTGAGGCCAGGTCAATCTACTTTAACAAAGATATCACATCTGGAAGAACAGCCTCAGTAGGGGCTTCTAATCGGTTTAGGTGTGTGAGAATCTATCATCTTCCATGATCATCTGGTTTTTGTAAAGGTCAGACTGATTAAATTAAATGCAGACATAATAAGACCACCACTCTTGCCTATGTCAGACCTGGGGAGGTGGCAGTACTGTCTCTCGTTCCCCTGGTAGGCAATATAATTTTTGATTTACTATCTTGGCTGAGGGGAGTGAACAGTTTCATGGGCTCCCACTTGGTTTTCTCCACTACAAGAGCTCTTACCCCAGAAGCCAAGGAACCAATGCGCAGGTTGTGCCAACTACTAAGTTTGTCCAGGTGTGTTCATGGTCCCAGTGGATCCATTGTGAAACAGATCTGGGCTAGGACTCCACTTATTACTGAGCCCCTGTGTGTCCCTACTCTAAAAGCAGGCTGTCATGGTGCTCTGGGTTTCCAGGTACAAAGTCCATCAGGGCTTGAAATGTTTGGCTATTACCCTTTTCCTGGTATATAGTTACAGCATCCATGACAGAAGGAAAGTTCTTTATGGAAGATTTCCAGCTAATAAAATGCCATTTTTTAGCCTCTTAATGACAAAATGAATGCAGGCAACAACTTAAAACAATTAATTAAATGGGTGATGGTGAATATCATAATGAATGGATGCAGCTGACACAAAACCCATTGCTCAATGTTGGAACCACTAAAAGAAAAACACCTGTACATTATGTGCCTCCTGACAGTACAATAGGAAGTATACCACCTTTCAGTCTTGACTGAATAAAATGAACATGAATCTAATTAATCCTAGACCTATCTACCAGTTTATAAGAAAATGAAAGAAAGAAAATAATAAATTAAAGAATACCAGAAGTAAGCAATCAACCCAATTCAGAATGTGAGACAGTCTACACACCAAACAGCCCAGTTCCTTCAACAAATAAACAACATCAGGGCTGAGGGATTGAGAAAAGAGGGGGACTGGTATAGAAGAAAGAAAACCTAAGACATAACTAAATGCAAAGTATGGACCTTGTGTGGATCCTTATTGAATGAATCAACTGTAAAATGACATTTCTGAGACAAATAAGGAAATTTTAAAAGAAATTGCGTGCCCATGATATTTAGAGAATGCTGTTAATTGTGGTGGGTGTGACAATGATCTTGTGGTTAAGTTAAAATAAAAACAGCATTTTGGGGCACCTGGGTGGCTCAGTGGGTTAAAGCCTCTGCCTTCGGCTCAGGTCATGATCTCAGGGTCCTGGAATCCAGGCCCGCATCGGGCTCTGTGCTCAGCAGGGAGCCTGCTTCCTCCCCTCTCTCTGCCTGCCTCTCTGCCTACCTGTGATCTCTCTCTGTATCAAATAAATAAATAAAATATTTTTTTAAAAACCCAGCATTTTGTTCAAATAATATGGAACCTGTTTTAAAATGTACAAGCACACTCATGCTAATGTATGTTTTTTATTCATCTCTACATTGTCCTGTATCCTGTTTCCTCCCTTTATGAAGTAGCCACTAATGCTGCACAATGTAATACAATGTGACAAAGCATAACAGGAAAAAGTTCCATAGACTATAATATAGTCTATATATATATAACTATATATATATATAGTTATAGTTATATATATAGTTATATATATATAATTAATAGGAAGCACCAGGGACTACTTCAGGAGGAATGATATTATTTTGGGATGAGATACATTTGGCCCAGCACAAATTCATGGTCCAATTCAGCAAGCTGAGAACACTCAGAAAGGAGATCACGTCCACGGCAGTTATCAATGAACCAGCCATGAACTCAAATGTCTCCAGAGCTTTGAATGGAGCTCATGTGAGCAGATATTTCTGCCTGTCATTTCAGATTTTTTAAAAAACTAGTGCTTGTGAGCCAGTTTTGCACAGTACGGCAGGTCTATCCTGAAGAGAGTTTCCTGCACATATCTTGCAAACCGACACAGGATATAGAAAACAAAATTCCCAGAAACAGAGAATGTCTTTGGATATCACTCCATCTCAAAATATCTGAATTTCCTCCAAATGATAATGTGAAACTTTCATATGATATGATCTATTAAAAACCAAGACCTCAAGAATCAAACCAATGTGCAAGTATTTAAAACAGCCGCTAACAAAATGTCTCCCTGCATACCTATATAATTAATCTAAACTTTGTGACCCACAAAGTATCCACAGATTGGAGGCCATCCCAGGTTAAACCACTGTACCTTTTAAAGATCAAAACCAATATAGACCAAATATAACTATAGGTCAGAATCACCCATTTTACATAAAAACATTTCTGTTCACACATCCATTTTATCCCATAGTGTTGTGCTTTATACATTTGTCTATCAATATTTGTTGAATGAATGTTTAGGGTATTGTATTAGTTCAGACTTTCTCAGTATCTGATGATTTATAAAGAAAAATTCAAACTGGTAAATGAGTTAAGACCAAAAGATAGAGGCAGGGATTTATTTCCTTGTGCGACTAAAAAACTTCAGGGCTAGTCTGGTTTCAGGCCCAGATGAATCAAGTAACACAAACAATGTCCTCAGGATGTGGTTTCTTTCCATCTCTCACAGCCGCTTTCCTCTGAAAGTCTCTATTTTCAGGCTTGCTCTGTCCCCGGCTACCAGCAGTCCAGAAATACATGCTCCTCCCGCAACCCCAGCAGAAGAAAGCACGGCACTCAAGTGTTGGAGTTCACTCTGGCCACACATACGCAACCCATTCTTATCCTTCACCAGTCCTCGGACCCAGAGAATCTGGAGCTCTGGTTCACCACCCACAGCCAATTACAGAGACCAGCTGAGGTCATTTGGTTCTCTGATTGGCCAGGCCGCTCTTGTGCCTACTCCCGGATTGGAGAGGGGACCCCCACCAGAATCATGTGACAGAGGAGAGGCAGTACGTCCCCAGAAGGAAACTGGAGTGTTGCTACTTAAAGCCAAGAAGAATAACTGCAGGGCTGCTAATTTGCTTTTCGTTGCAGACATAGATTCATGGTTTTGCCAGGGAGGAGGAAGCTGCTGTTTAGCCATGTTATGCGGCTTACCCGTGGACTGAGGTGATGCCTTATCACTGAAAAGTTGAAAACAGGAGGCAGTGACAGCACTCTTCAGATCATTGCCTGAGACACTTAGGAATTTTCTCTGGGTCTTGGGGCACCTGGGTGGCTCAGTCAGTTAAGCCTCTGCCTTGGGCTGAATCATGATCTCAGGGTCCTGGGATGGAGCCCCAACTCAGGCTCCCTGCTCTTCTCCCTCTCACTCTGCTTCTCCCCTGCTTGTGCTCTCTCACTCACGCGCTCTCTCTCAAAAGAGTAAACTCTTAAAAAAAAAAAAAAAATTCTATTGTAAATGGAATCGTTTCTCTAATTTCCCTTTCTACAGTTTCATTGTTAGTGTATAAGAAAGCAACTGATTTCTGTGCATTGATTTTGTATCCTGCCACATTACTGAATTGCTATATGACTTCTAGCAATTTGGGGGTGGAGTCTTTTGGATTTTCCACATAAAGTATCGTGTCATCTGCCAAGAGAGAGAGTTTGACTTCTTCTTCACCAATTTGAATACCTTTTATTTCTTTTGGTTGTCTGATTGCTGTTGCTAAGACTTCTAATACTATGTTGACCAATAGTGGCGAGAGTGGGCCTCCTTGTTGTGTTCCTGATCTCAATGGGAAGGCTCTCAACTTTTCCCCATTGAGAATGATATTCACTGTGGGTTTTTCGTAGATGGATTTTATGAGGTTGAGGATTGTTCCCACTATCCCTATATTTTGAAGAGTTTTAATCAGGAAAGGATGCTGTATTTTTCTTTTTCTTTTTTTTTAAAGATTTTATTTATTTGACAGAAACACAGCAAGAGGGAACACAAGCAGGGGGAGTATGAGAGGGAAAAGCAGGCTTCCCACCGAGCAGAAAGCCCGATGTGGGACTTGATCCCAGGTCTCCGGGATCATGACCTGAGCCTAAGGCAGTCGCTTAACCAACTGAGCCACTCAGGCGCCCCAATGGAAAGGATGCTGTATTTCTCAAATGCATTTTCTGCATTGACTCAGAGGACCATGTGGTTCTTGTCTCGTCTCTTATTGATTTGTTCTATCACATTGATTACTGATGTAGTGAAAAAAAGGGCCATATGTACCACAATGTTCATAGCAGCAATGTCCACAATACCCAAACTGTGGAAAGAGCTGAGATGCTGTTCAACAGATGAATAGATAAAGAATATATGGTCCATATATACAATGGAATATTACTCAGCCATCAGAAAGGATGAATACCCAATTTTTGCATCAACATGGATGAGACTAGAGGAGATTATGCTGAGTGAAATAAGTCAAGCAGAGAAAGTCAATTATCATATAGTTTCACTTACTTGTGGAACATAAGGAATAACATGGAGGACATCAGGAGAAGGAAAGAAAAAGAGAATTGGGGGAAATTGGAGGAGGAGATGAACCATGAGAGACTGTGGACTCTGAGAAACAAACTGAGGGTTTCAGAGGGGAGGGAGGGGAGGGATGGGTGAGCCCAGTGGTGGATAGTAAGGAGGGCATGTATTGCATGGAGCACTGGGTGTTGTACATGAACAGTGGATCTTGGAACACTGCATCAGAAAGTAATGATGTATTTCATGTCGACTAACATAACACAATTTAAAAAAGCAAGCAAGCAGGAAAAAAAATTTGCTCTGGGTCTTAGATGTAAACCCAGGCCTGCTCTGTCCTTCTATAGCTTGGAAGCACAAATCCAAAACAACCTAATACAGGGGAGAGAGCAAAGCAAAGCACAGGAGGAGTCTAACTACAAGTAACAAACTTTCAGAAACTTCATTAAGCCTTGAAATGAGGGCTCTCTTCAAAGCTGTCAGCAAGAGGCACTCTAACCCCAGCAGACCTGCTATCAAGAACTCCTTTTGAAACTGGCTTCAGAATCCATTTTCAAACCCTGTGGATGGCATGGACCTTATCCATCTCATTAGCTGTGGAAACCCAGACATTGGCACAATGCCTGGTTTATATTACGTGTTTAATAAATACTTCGGAATGAATAAATAAGAAACTCCAAATCTTCTTGGACTGACTTTTGTGACACCACTCTCACTGCAAAATGACATAACTTTAAGTAGCTTTTGTCTGTTTGCCTCACAGTTAAAGCGAATAAAATCTCCTGAATCTTGAAAAGGGCATCTCCCACAGTGTACTGTATAGTGTTTCTAGCATGCTGCCGACATAGATTCTCATTCGAGAATGACTCTGAACTGCAGACGTGCCATTAATCTAATGACATGGAAACAACAGTGGCTCCTGAAAATTAGGTGCTAAGATAAAGATCTCATTCCTGCTCTATCACGTACTCTCTGATTCTCACATTACTATAATCTATCTGTGTGACCTGCAACAAATCTTTGAAAAGAGGGTCTGTCTTGAAGATAGTTGAATTGTTACAGTGATTTTCAAATATTTTGTAGCCCCAAAACCCATTTTTCCAATAAAATATCAACCAAAACCCCAATTTAAGATAAGCAAATAAATACAAAAAGACATGAATAAATGTGAGTCTTCTGATTGAAGGAGGAGGGAGGTGGGAGTACTTGGAGTTCTGAGGCTCTTCTGCTAAGTCCTACAACTGCTGAGCAAAACTTGATGAACCTTAAGTTTCTTTCCAGCTCCCAGTAGAAAACAAAGAGGAGGAAGAAATAAGAGATTTATTGAAATGGAAAATACTAATGACCATTAATAGCCAGTACTAATGACCGTCTGAACTGGGTTTTAGATCATGTCCCATGGATTCCAAAAACCCCAAGCCAATCAGTTTATCAAACTTCTGCCATGGGGATTGAGAACCCTTGCCTTGAGTGTAACATGGGAATCCCTCCTCATCTCTAATTCCTTCTCAGCCTGATTTCTCAACCCTCTCAAAGCCATTTGGCTGAGCCAGCCTATTGACCCTTCAGAGGACTTGTTTAATTATGGTGGTAGGTGACTCTCCCCCTGTGTGTCTAAGAAAATCTGGTGATGCCTCTTGGAGCAGGAGACTCTTGAATTAAACTGTGAAGGACAGAGTGAGCATGAAGGGGTCGGTTTTCCTCATATGGAGTTCAGCAAGAGTGAAAGTTGAGAATGCCTAGCTAAAGCAGGGGAGCACCAAATCTCTGGGGGCAAAGGAGACAGCCCTAAAAGAACAAGCCCTAAAAGAAGCAGAATGTTCTCCAAAGCTCTAGAGAACATGATACAATGAACATTGAAACATCAATGAAGTAAAAAAAAAAAAAAAAAAATAGACTACCACAGAAAATGAATGAGGCAAAAATAAACCAGTCTCTAAACCATATCCCTTCCTGTATTTGTACCTGTTTCTAAGAGCAAACCCCTATCTCATCCTCATAACTGCCCACACTAAACCAAAAATGTGAACTTGCCCAGTTCTCTGACCCTCAGCCAAGTCCCAACCCAGGCCCTCAAAATCCTTACAAGGTTTGAAAGAGAACAAATTCATCTCATTATTTCCCAAGTAGGTAAAGTTAATATGTATATTTAATTTAAATGTAGTCATCCAACAAATATATCCTGAGGGCCCATTCAGTGCTGGGCACACAGCTGGGCCTGATGATTCAGAGATGAGCAGAACTTGGCACCTTCCCTAGGCCAAGGCCACGTTAAATGGGAGAGAGTGATACATAGACATTGACAGCTATATGGGAAACACCATTATAGGGGGTTCCATGAGAGCTTGAAGGAAGATACCCCTAAAGCTTCCAAGTGGCTCTTCCAAGACTTCTAAAAGGAAAGTTGGGCAGGAATTTGTCAGGTAAGCAGAGATGAAGAATATTCCAGACTCAAGGAATCACATAGGCAAAAGTATCCAGGCAGGACAAAACAGAACCTTTCTGTGCATTTGAGGGACAGTGAAAGGGCTGGGAGTCAGGGGACAACTTCTGGAGGGCCTCTGTGACTTTTTCAAGAGTTGGAACTTTATCTCTTTAACACTCAGAAAGTGTGATGATCTCATTTACTTTTTGGGGTATTTTGGGAGGGGGTGTTCTTTTGTTTTGTTTTTCACTCCAGGAAGTGGATCAGAATGAGTAAGACTGGAGCTAGGGAAACTAGTTTGGGTATGTTGGGCCATATAGTAGTCACTACTTGGGAATCACCTACATAGTTTCCTCTCCTTCCTGTGTCTTGTGACAGCTACACTTCTCAGCCACCTTGCAACCTAAATAAGAAGTGATGTCATGTGTCACTTCCAGGCTGAGACCCTGAAGAGCTGGAAGTCACCTCAGCATTCTGTCTCCAGTGTTGCTATGATTTTGGAAGGTCCCAGTGGAGAAGGTGCTGTCACAAGATGGAGGAAACCCAAATCCTGAGGAATCCTCCAGTACCTCCCAAACCATCCTTGCACACAGCATCAGCATTTGTATGTAGAGGAAATAAACTTTTGTGCTCATATTAAGTAAAAAACTTCATTCTGACCATCATGAACACTGTCTATGAGGAAGATGGGGGGGGGGAATACCAACAGATCAATCAGAGAAGAATATAAGCCAATCTGGAGCTGAGGATAAAATCAATTGGATAGGTTGTCATGTGAGGAGTAGTCTGGAAGGCTTCATGGAACAGGCAGACTTCCTAAGAGCCTTGAGGAATATCAAGTAGAACTTGAAGAGGTCACAGAGGTCACTGAGCAAGTGGTTGAAAGGAACCTCACAAATATGCCTGCTTTAATCGGGAAATGCTTGACTTCTCATGGTGCAGGAATCTATAAAAGGATGGTGATAGCTCAAGTTCCATCTGATTGTTTTTCCAAGTGAGGAAGATCGAGCCTGGTTTGTTTTTTTAACAAACCATATTTTTAGTGGAGTCCATTATGAATCTTACATTTTTCAAGCTGTCTCA
Source organism: Spilogale gracilis (assembly GCA_004023965.1). NCBI lineage: Eukaryota > Metazoa > Chordata > Mammalia > Carnivora > Mephitidae > Spilogale > Spilogale gracilis. The sequence goes on from PITA01012612.1 coordinate 54,509, forward strand.
AAGCTTATTTTATGTTGACATATTTCAAAGCTTGCAAAATTCTTGCTCAGGCTGAGATGGGGAGTTCAAAATGAAAGGAAAGTGCATAGACAAGAGCATGACTTCATAACCCATTTAAGAAGGGAGAACTTGAGAGAGAAATGATCATTTGTGAAATCCCTCACGTTATCATCCTGCTATTTTTAAACACTCCTGTTTATAGCAGGCCTTGCTTGGTGAGAATTCATGGCAGGCCAGGTGGCCACCTTCTGCTCAGTCCCCTTCTCAGAGTCTACTTCTAAACAAGTCACCCATTCTGATGGCTCCTCAGCACATCAGAACCATGAGACACAGGGAACCCTGATGATTCCTTTATCCAAATGTCCTATGGCCTCATAAACTACTGGGCAAAAATACATATGCCTCGACTTGGCACAAGACTTGGCTCTTTTGGTATACATCACCTTCTAATACCAGATTCTAATTGATTTTTTAGATGATTTATTCAACAAATGCTCAGTGAGGGAATACCATATACAAAGCATGCTACAAAGAGGCAAGGGACAGATAATGAAGAAGATGTGGCTCTTAGTTTCAAAGAACCTAGGCTTCTCTTATCTCTTGGCTTTGCGGTTAGGTCCAGAGCTTGCTCCACATTGTTATTCAAATAGATCAGGGTTTCCGATGGTATGATGGAAAATCAAATCCTCTCATTTTGGAACCCTGCCTCCTGGCCAGCTGGTTCTTGGGCAAAAAGCAAACAACAGTGTGGGCTGCAGCCAAGTCACCACCCTCTCTTCCAGCCAGAGGAGACCTCTTAAGAGACCCAGAGACCTCTCTGAATATCGTACCATCTCACTGGGTGCGAAATCCATTTGGTCAGCCTGGATTTTCACACAAAAGTAACTCAAGACAGAAGCTGTGCTCCCCGGGCTGGCCTGCTAGAGGGGGTTTTACTGAATCATCAACCAAGTCCATTAACAAAATTCATAACTAGGCTTAGTGGCCCAAACAGAACTAACACAAAAGAAGTTCATGGTATCCAGAGAGAAGAAAATATCCTCCCCCAAATATGATAAGCCACAGTCTTAATTTATTAATCAGAAACATTGTCTTTCTCTGATTTATTTCACTTAGTATAATACTCTAGCTTCATCCATGTGATTGCAAATGGCAAGATTCCATTCTTTTTGATGGCTGAGTAATATTCTATTATATAGAGATGTAGATATAGATATAGATATATACCACATCTTCTTTATCCATTCATCAGTCAACGGGCATTTGGACTCTTTCCATATTTGGCTCTTGTTAATAATGCTGCTGTAAACATCAGGGTATGTGTATCCCTTTAAATAAGTATTTTTGTATTCTTTAGGCAAATACCTAGTAGTGCAATTGCTGTATTGTAGGGTAATTCTATTTTTAATTTTTTGAGGACCCTCCACACTGTTCTTCAGAGCGGCTGTACCAGTTTGTGTTACTGGCTTTTATTTTTAGCTAGTGTTTTCTTAAGTTCCTGAAATCCATACAAAATTTTTAACATAAGAACACAAAGAAACAAAGAATTAATTTCACAAAGAAACAAAAGTAGTTTATTATAGCTGAGAGACTAACAGGTCATTAGTGATACCCTTATCCAGAGCCTTCTCTCTTGGCTTTTCTAATACATTTTATATTGTAGCTGGTTTGTTTTCTATAGTATCTGACTTATTTATAGGCATTGTTTTCAAAAGTGGAAAACACTTATTTTAAAGTTTTGCTTGTCAAAGAACTGCCTTGCAAAACACATTGTTGTTCTGGGACATTTAATTGAAGTGCCATCATTCTGTTTTAAAACATCATAGTGTTGAATTAACTTGACCTGTGGCACCAAGGTGAACCTTCCTCTCCAGCTGTGTCATGCCGCCAGAACATACTTGCACAAATGTCAGACCCTTACTTCCCCAGATGAACAAGAGCAAACCTCTTTCCTTAAAGTAATTAAGACCTTCTCCCCACCTTCTCCCCAAACTCCGAGACTCTTAGGTCTTTTTTTTTTTTTTTAAGATTTTATTCATTTATTTGACAAAGAGAGACAATGAGAGAGGGAACACAAGCAGGGGGAGTGGGAGAGGGAGAAGTAGGCTTCCTGCAGAGCAGGGAGCCCAACACAGGGCTCGATCCCAGGACCCTGGGATCATGAGACCCTGGGATCATGATCTGAGTGGAAGGCAGACACTTAATAACTAAGCCACCCAGGCACCCCAGACTCTTACCTTTTTTTTGAAGGCAAACCTCTTGCACCAAAATAGCACATTCTTATTTACGAGTCCCTGGGCAAAGTATTTTCCCTAGAGTTATCTGCCAGAGGTGAGTGTCCACCAATGAAACTGGATGCCTCTAATGTATGATGGGGGTTGCATTAAAAATTGTGCAGTCTTTAAGAATTCTAAGAATCAAGTAAGGATTTATGCGCATACGTGTTCACTGCAACATTCTACATGACAGCAAAGAAAAAGAAAAGAAAAACAAATGCCCAATATTAGGAGATGTCTGAGTAAATTATGACATAATTCTTGTAATGAAATCTATATCCTTTAATATGATGTTATTAGTTCAAACGGAGTGTGGAAATGAGCATCCTACAAGTAAATCAAGGAGAATGCAAAGTATGTGTAGTGGAGAAAAGCAACTACTGTAAGAAATAGGTGCAAATGGGTACCTATTATTGCTACAGGGTGGGGGTGCGGTAGGATTGGGAATCGACTGTGATTACCCTATTCTGTTGTCTTTATATCTTCCAAATTTTCCACAATTGTGTGCATTATCTCCATGTTTGGTCATTTCTGTGTCGTACATATTAAGGCAAAGGAAAAGGATGTGCCATCCCTGAAATGCAACCTAGTTATCACCATGACCAATTTCTAACTTGGGTTTGTTTGTTTGTGTTTTTTGTTTTTGTTTTTGTTTTTGTTTGAAGCAGAAATTCTTTAAAATATATTAGCAAATAGAATGCAGCAATCTATAAAAATATTTTAAAACTATGATTAAGTTGTATTTGTTGCAGGGTACAAGGCTGGCTACATGCTCAAAATTTGATCTAATTTATTTTAAGATGGTTTTGGGATTCTGTAATTTCATAGTAACTTATACATTAGGAAAAAGACTGAGTTTGGGGGGAATTTAAAGACACAAAGTACTTCCATTTTAAAATACATTGGGAGCCAGAGGTGAAAGATCTAAACAGCAAATGGCACCAAGAGGAAATAAGCATGGAAGTTACAAAGGCACCACAGAGCTTTGTGTGAGGTCAAGAGAAAAGAGGCAGGTTCTGAATTCACAACTAATACCTATGCCTCCAGGGGAGGAGAAAAAATATATATATGAAATGTACAAGTTTCTCTTCCACTCACCCAATTGTAAAAATCTTTATTTTTTCCTTTTTAGGGTACTTGATTTCAAGATTTCAAATGTTGGTCCCCTTACTGAAGGCTTAGAGCAATCAAATAAAGCTTGACAAACTCCCATACTATAAATAACCTTTCCTGCCCCTCCCCTATTTAGGTGGGCAAATCAACACCATCTAGAAGAGAAAATGAGCCTTGCCAGGCCCCTTTCCCTAAGGCAATGAGAAAGCTGGGAATAGACTCAAGCGATAGAGTTCCAACCTTGTTCTAAATGCGCCAAGATATGTGAGAATTTTCGAAGAGCAAAAAGAATGAATGAAGAAGAGTAGATAATGATTTAAAGAGAAATGCTGTGTTCTTACATTTGGTGCATCTCTGGGCTGTTGGGTTATTTTTTTAAGGGGGAAAAAAGAAAGAAAAACACAGAAAAGAGCCCCTTGTGGTTACAAAAATCACATAGCTATGTTATGAGGACCAATAAAACTATTAGCTATTGGCCCAAAGCCAAGAATCCATTAATGACAGACTGGTATCTATCCAGGAATGTAAAATGTTTTACTAAATAAACACTAGAGCAGGAAACGGTCAACTTCTGTCATTATGTAAAAACTTAAGTGTGATTCTATTCTGAGTGGAACAGCAAACAGGCCAGTTCAAAAGGGGGAAAAAAAAGAAAGAAAGAAGAAAAAGCAGCCGCAGCAGCTCTCTGGGACCAGGAAGAAGAAACAAAACTTCAAATACTCTCCAATGTAACTTATAAAGCCCGCCATATAAAGTGTAATGCTATCTTAGAGAATGCCAATGGTGGCATCTCAAAACGAAATGAAAGAAGGAACTTGTTTAAAGGGAAGTCGAGTTAGCCATCCGGGAAAATGGCTAGTAATTAAAGTATAATGACTGATTTTTACAGCTTTTCAAGGCTATACAAACAAAAGATTAAGGCTCATTGAAATATGAGATTAAAGTAACGATTACTATTTGTCACTTGAGGCTAACTACTGCTTTCTCACACATATTTACATATTTCATCAGTGTAATGAAATCCTGTGAAAAATTACCAATATAGAACAAATTCCCTGAAAGCGTAGAGCTTCCAATAATAAATTGAAGCAGAATAATGCCTCACCACTCCTAGAATACTTAAGACCTTGTATGGATCCTGTAAGGTTTAGAATTTTTCTGAACTTGATTCGTGTTCTTGTAAACTCCAGGGAGTAGTTTTCAATCTGATGACACTTGAATCAGTGTTGCCTTTTCATCAGGATTTAAAACTTTTATCTAACTAAGGAATCAAAAAAGGAGTTCTATGGAGTTATACAAAATTAAGTGTCATTGAAGGATTTTACGACACACACAAGTAGCACCAAACAAATCATTTTGACTAAAATAATCACATTTAACTAAAGAATACCCAGCTTTCTATTTCCTCCTGCCACCTTCTTCCTATCTTCCAACATGAGTCACGTCTATACCCTCTGGATGTATTTCATCCTGGGAAAGCCAAAATAAATGTTAAAAAAAAAAAATGACAAGACTGAAATTATATTACTGAAAGCAATTCGGACAGTCGATGGTGAACCAGCCCAGACTTCTCTGTTTGTAAGACAAGACCATTTTCAGGATGTAGTTTTTCATCCTCAGCTGTCAGATGAAAGCAAGGTCATATGTTAGGGCTCAAGGAAAAAGAAACATGAATTTAGGTACAGCCTTCAAATCTAAGGATGTGAAATAGAATCAGAACACAATCTGGGCACCAGCTACTTCTACAACCTGACGGCCAAGTACGAGCCCCATTAAGGGCCTAGGAATTTAAGGGATAGCTGTTCAGAATACCAGGGTCAAGTTAGTAAAGTTAAACCCTTGATCTTTTAAATATCATTACCACCTGTTGATAACACAGAGGTGGGAAATCTCTGCGGGAGGACACCAACAAAGGTCGCCATGGTAACAATACTCACCTAAACCCCTCACCAACACTGTATTTCTATTACAAAGTCCAGGTTTAATGTTGTGGTTTTTTTTTTTTAGATAAGACACAAAAGAAATACTGTAGCAAAGCCCACTTTTGAAATACACTTAACTGAAAATGCACTTTTCTAGCGCAGTAATAATTCAAGCAACCACTTTAACAAAAATAAACTCTGAATTAGTGAAAAGTATGAAATGATAGAACACCAAAATAAAATCTGTTTATTTCAAATATATAAACTGCTTGCTATAGTAAATAATGTTAGAAATTAGAGAATCACTGCGCTCACAAAAAGAAAACTTCCATTTCTGCAAATTCTGTTGATGTTTTGCTACAAGCAATCTTTAAAGAATGTATTAATTCTCAAACATTAAGTCTGCATCGGAAAATGTCTTTTAAAACATCCATAATCCAGGGGCACCTGGATGGCTCAATTAGGGAAACATGGGACTCTTGATCTTGGGGTTGGAAGTTCCACCCTATATTGGGTATAGAGATTACTTTAAAATAAAATCTTTGTAAGGCAAGGGAAACAAGGGCAAAAATGAACTATTGGGACTTCATCAAGATAAAAAGCTTTTGTACAGCAAAGGAAACAGTCGAAAAAACAACAATCGACAGAATGGGAGAAGATATTTGCAAATGACATATCAGGCTAGTATCCAAAATCTATGAAGAACTCATCAAACTCAACACCCAAAGAACAAATAATCCAATCAAGAAATGGGCAGAAGACATGAACAGACATTTCCTCAAAGAAGACATCCAAATGGCCAACAGACACATGAAAAAGTGCTCAACATAACGTGGCATTGGGGAAATACAAATCAAAACCACAGTGAGATACCACCTCACATCAGTTAGAATGGCTAAAATTAACAAGTCAGGAAATGACAGATGTTGGCAAGGATGCTGCAAAAGGGGAACCTTCCAACACTGTTGGTGGGAATGAAAGCTGGTGAAGCCACTTTGGAAAACAGTATGGAGATTCCTCAAAAAGCTGAAAATAGAGCTATCCTATGACCCAGCAGTCGCACTAATGGGTATTTAGCCTAAAGATACGTATGTAGTGATCCAAATGGGCATGTGGACCCAAATGTTTATAGCAGCAATGTCCACAATAACCAAACTATGGAAAGAGCCCAGATGTCCATCGACAGATGAATGGATAAAGAAGATGTTACCAGGCCCTGCAACATCAGTTTGACAATTTCTAAAAAGATATTTCCAGAGCTTGAATTCATAAGAATGGTCTTTTAAAAAATAAACCTAAGAGTGGAGGAAAATTTTTTGACACGCTCTATATATATATATA
>PITA01012613.1:0-61185 GCA_004023965.1 Spilogale gracilis
GGCGCCTGGGTGGCTCAGTTGGTTAAGCGACTGCCTTCGGCTCAGGTCATGATCCCGGAGACCCAGGATCGAGCCCCACATCGGGCTCTCTGCTCAGCAGGAAGCCTGCTTCTCCCTCTCTCACCCCCCTTGCTTGTGTTCCCTCTCTTGCTGTGTTTCTCTCTGTCAAATAAATAAATAAAATCTTTAAAAAAAAAAATAAAAATAAAAATAAAATAATGTGCTGTATACATTTTTCTAGCAGGTACTGAGATGTGACCTTATTTAGCCTTGTTGAGTTTTGAATCCTCCCATATTTCAAAGAAACACAGTGGCCCCCATGAACACTGTCAGGTCTTTCATGTTTTGTAAGTCTATGTCAGTTCCTCTGTTATGGATTAGATTAGTGAAGGAATTTGACCCTTAGGTGACAGTTAAAATTATATATGTTCCTGGAACTTGTTTAGGAAACTCAGTTTTAAAAGTATTAGTCAACTGCAAGTTGACTTTTCTATTCTTTTGTATTTTTTGTTCTAGACTCTTCTATCAACAGAAATTTTGCTGCTTCTGTTAATATAATAACAATACTTTGTGGCTATTTCCGGTTTTTATTTTTGCTTTAAACTATATCTGAGAAGCATTAATGGAATCAATAAGGATATCATTGCTTTGCGATTTCTAGTGTCCAGCAGTGCAAAAGTTCGCATTGTGCCTAGTTTCCCGGTTCATGTTATGCAGTGGGGGTGGGCACCTGTTGCACATACATGCAGTATTTGTAAATTCTTTATACTCTTTGATCTTGGTAGTATGCACTTATGAGGCATAGTTTATTTTAGGATAGGGAACAAAATGCTTTGTCACGAATGGTTTGTTAAGGAATAATAAACCTATAAAGGAGATTTTTCATGGTAAAATATGAAGAATATTCTGCTAATCACAGGCCATCTCCAGTTGTAGTCATGGTAGCCATGTTTCCTGACCATTGATTTTGTTAATTAATTATTTTTTAGAGAGAGAGCAAGTGAACAGGGATGGGGAGACATGGAGGGCAGAGGGGGAGAGAGAATCTTAAGCAGACCAGCATGGAGCCTAACACAGGGCTTGATCCCATGACCCTGAGATCATGACCTGAGCCAAAATCAAGAGTGGGTTGCTTAACTGACTGAGCCACCTGTGCATCCCTGATCTAGTGCTTTTAGTAAGAAATTTTACTATGTGAAACATTACCTCCATCTTTAGCATCACTGCTTGCTTTTGCTTTTTTTTTTTTTTTTTTGGTAGAATTACAGAATAGAAAGTAGCTTGACTTCTATTTTATTTTATTAAGATTTTATTTATTTATTTGACAGAGAGAAGCACAGCTAGAGAGGGAACACAAACAGGGGGAGTGAAAGAGGGGGAAGTAGACCTCCCACTGAGCAGGGCGCCTGATGCGGGGCTTGATCCCGGGACTCCAGGATCATGACCTGAGCTGAAGGCAGATGCTTAACAACTGAGCCACCCAGGTACCCCAGTAGTTTGACTTCTTTTTCAGATGTGTTCCTTATACTACGTCTGCCCATTTAAGAGGTCACCTGAGGAAGTTGATCCTGTAACTACTCCCAGGATCTTAGTCCAGAATTTAAATCCAGTCAGGAAATTCTTAAGAATTTAATAGCATAAGAAGTTTGCTTTCAGTCACGTTGAAGAGTGGAGGGCATACTGATTAGTCAGCATTCCACCTAGCTAAAACAAAATTTGCCAGTCCATGTTCTCTTTTCTGAAATGTGGCCGCTACCTAGCTTTTTCAGTGGTGCATACTAGGCGCTCTTTAGAAGGGCAATGATTATATAAGTAAGAAGTTCAAAAAAAATCTAAGCAGTTTGCAAGAGTCAGGTTGTACACCATTGATCTTCCTACATGAATATCAAAATCTGAAGATGTTCTCATACATTCGAAAATACACTGAAGAAACCAGTGAAATCACCTCACAGAGCTGTTAGTTTTGAGACTGTCTTACTATTTAGAGCAGAAGAACTGATGTTTTTGTAGCTACAACAGGCAAGCAGTTTCCCAGAATTTACAGTTGTACATCAGAAGTTCAGAAGGTTGCAGCTATATATGTAATATTTAAAACTAGTGCTTTTATGTTCCAATACTGTGAGACGATAATTCAGAAACTGGGCAGAGTGTCGGCCTTAGTTCCTAGGCCGCATACTTAGAGTGTAATAGAAGCGCTCGCGTCTTTAATTTGCTGGTTAAGTGGTGGCTTCTAACAGGGGTGTGTTGTTTACCTCAGTAAAATATGGTAGGTTTCTTACACCAGGCTGCTCAGCTGGCATTGTCAGAGCTCTTAGACCACATTGGTTTCTTTTGTTTGACAGTCAGGGTGAGATCATTGTCTCTCAGGTAGGTACCTAAGATCCTGTGCTGCTGGACCCCACATGCCGCTGGAAACTGAAGCCGTGGTGGTCACTCATCCCTTAGTATTGTCCTAATGGTTGTTTCATGTCCCATGCAATATGATCTTTAGAGATCACTTCACTCACTGCCTTCAGTTTTCTCATTTTCTAGGTGCTTATTTCTAGATAATAGATACTTTCTGCCTTGCATCATGACCCAGGTTTGTCGCTCTTCCTTGCTTAGCAATTTTTATCCCTCAGAGGCACAGAAGATGTCTTTCAGCCTAGCCTCTGTTTGAATTATTACGTACATCCTAATGGGTGGAATGTACATGCATGGATTTGGGCAAGTTTGTAATGCACCAAATGAGAACACAGGAAGGTGGCTGGTGGTGGTCTGCGGACTGTCCTGGATTCCCAGATTTGAAGACACCTAGAACAGTGTGTCACCTAATGTGGACTGACTGCTCGTGTGTCATCACCTGGGTCATTCTCGCGTGGGATACCCATTTAGGTGTGCGCTTCGTTTCCTGCACAGCCCTGGTTATTTGAGCCTCACTAACCCCCCTCTCCTTGTCTTTCAGAATGGACTATCAGAGATACACTTGCCGCTTAGATAGCTGCCTGTCAGGTTAGGTAGGTTGGAGGCCCTGGATCTATTCTCTTGGGCTCCTTCCAGGTGTCGAGAATTAGTGAGAAAGGAAGTATTACATTAGTATGTCATTTGGCTTAAAGGAAACACATGCTTATTCAGCATAAGGTTTGACAAAGCTCAGGTCCTCTAAAGTGTATTAGATAAGAAAGAAATCTTCAGGTTTCTGTGTGTTTATCAAAAAAGCTGGTAGTCCTCTTAACAAAGAAATAAATTATACAACCAAATATAAATTTATTTTTACATTAATAATATAAAATAAAGCCAATTACTTTAAATATGAAAGGGTTGAGGGGCTACAGTATTTTGATTAAATTAAATTTGGAACTACATAGACTAAGATTTAGAGCAAGAAGTAAGGAAAGCTCTGTGGATCCCTTTGGCATTTGCTCTCAGGACTCCATGTTAGTTTTCAGCTGTGCTCTAGATGTAGATGTAGTGAGGATAGGATGGTATCTGGGGACTTCTTTGTAGTCTTGGTTTATTTCCTAATGAAGGAAAGGATAGCATGCAAGTGAGGGCGGAAGGTTTTTTTTTTTTAAAGCTTTAGAATTGCTTGGATTTTTAAATGAATACCCATACTTTGGGAAATGCTTCAACCAGGGAAAAGTTACTTGTTTTACAAAAGGATTTATAAGAATCATTTAGTTTAACAGCCTTTTCTAGTAAATTTTTCATCTTAAAATTAGTTACTATTTGACATCATTTTGGTTAGCAAGCTGAGAGACTTAAAAAATTGTCTTTTCTGGGGTACCTGGGTGGTTCAGTCTGCCTTCAGCTCAGGTCATGATCCTGGAGTTCCGGGATCGAGTCCCGTGTTGGGCTCCCTGCTCTGCGGGAGGTCTGCTTCTCCTTCTCTCATTCCCCTTGCTTGTGTTCCCTCTCTAGCTGTGTTTCTCTCTGTCAAATAAATAAAGTCTTTTTTTAAAAAATTGTGTTTTCTACTCCTCACTGATGATCAAGTAGAAATAGTTTCTCTGAAATGACACTATCACTCAGTTTCCCTTAGTACTTTCTTTATTTTCCAAAATTTGACTTATCTCCAGCTTCCTAGAAACCTGGCCATTTTTTGTGGTACTTGTCAGTGGGGTTTTCCAGACTATGTAATGTCATGACATGATGAATAATATCAGCATTCATTGAGAATTGTTCTGGCATTTATTAAACTATTCAAAAGTGCAGTGTTTTAGGTTTTGTAAAATAAAGTAACTTGCAAGTCAATAGCCTATTTTCTTATTAGTCAAAGTGCATCTGGTATTTTATGTATGTTCAATATAAAAAATGACCTGGTTTATTGGATTTAAGGTTTATTTTTTTAAACTATGAAATGGTTTGTTATAAGTAATTCCCTGGGGACATGGGAGGAAGAATATTTGCAGCCATTTGGGGAACTTTCCCTTAAGACTGACACCTCCTCCATACCTTAAAAACATTTCTTTAGGCCTATATTGGAACCTTTGCAGAAATTGATCTGTTTTCATCTTTCATTGTAAGTCCTTTAAACACGATTGAAAAAAATTCATAGGTGTGAAGAGCTGAGTGCTTATTTTATATTAAACGATGGAAAATGTAAAGATCTAAATTTTCAAGTTGGGAGTCTTTGGTGGATTCTTGTGGAACTGTGTAGGATATTTTTATTTGCCTCATGTTGAGATCCGTATTTGATTTGCTCACTACTACATCAAGGAATAAAGTTTGTGTGATTGAACAGAGTGCCTCGTGTAGAGGACTGTTTTCTGTTTCCTTCTCCATTTGAACATTTTAGTCATCCTGCAGACCTTAATTTAACCTGCCTCTACGTTCATGATGGTAGAGAAGTCCTAGTCCTTCCTTTTAATGCCTGCTCTGGAGTGCTTTATAGACCCGTAAACATCTGGCAGTTGGACAGGGGCTGTCTTTTGGGCCAGTGTTATTTCATGCTCCCTGAGCTGTCTAAAACCGCTCCAGCTTGGCCTCAGGTTCTGTGCGCGAAGCCGTTACCATGTGAGTCTGTTTACTTTCAGGAGTGTGCCGCCTGGTGCCTACAATGGAAGTCGATGTCAACGGAGAGTCCAGAAGCACCCTGGCCACGCTGCCCTTGCCTGTGGCCGAGGCGAGCTCCCCCGGCAAGGCGGAAGCGGAGAAGCCCCGCTGCTCCAGCACGCCGTGCTCGCCCATGCGCCGGACTGTGTCAGGCTACCAGATTCTGCACATGGACTCTAACTATTTGGTTGGCTTCACCACTGGTGAGGAACTTCTGAAGTTAGCCCAGAAGTGCACAGGAGGTGAAGAGAGTAAGGGAGAAGCTGTGCCTTCCTTACGCTCCAAGCAGCTGGATGCAGGACTTGCGCGTTCCTCCCGTTTGTATAAAACCAGAAGTCGGTACTACCAGCCGTACGAGATCCCGGCTGTGAACGGCAGGAGGCGAAGGCGGATGCCCAGCTCAGGAGACAAGTGCACTAAATCTTTACCTTATGAACCTTACAAGGCCCTCCACGGGCCTCTGCCTCTTTGTCTTCTTAAAGGTAAGAGGGCTCACTCCAAATCTCTGGACTACCTCAATCTAGATAAAATGAACATCAAGGAGCCAGCTGACACAGAAGTGCTCCAGTACCAGCTTCAGCACCTCACCCTCAGAGGGGACCGTGTGTTTGCCAGGAATAACACATGAGTGAGGGCCAGAGAGTATCAACAGTTTAGGTCAGCTTCCGCTTGGCCGGGAAAACCCACTGTCGTACTCTGTACAGGACTCCTTCACATTATAGATGGTTATATCAGCTAAGTGTGCCTGGAACGTAAAAAATTGTCTGGATCAAAATTTGAATACAGGAATGAAATCACAGGTACTTGGGTGAAATCGTTCTAGAGCACGCAACTGCAAAGAATACAGAATGTCGGCCATTAGTTTGTATAGCTTTTTAGCTAGGAAAAAAAGGCTTTGGTACAGTAATGCCATCTTTATGATTCTGACACTCAAATTGGGAATGTTATCTGCTTGGTTGTTGCTGACTTGGTATGATTCATTAGAAATTTATATCTTTAAGTACTCAAGTACTTCTTTAATCTCTGTATTTTACTATAAAATGTATGTAATGATTTGTTTTATGAAATTTAGAACTTGAACATTGCTGAATTGGACCACTTTTTATTTTTAAATATTGAGTTTAAATATTTTATAACTGGTTTTGCACTGAAAAAATTAACATTTCAGATTGACAAGAGAATAATCTTTCTTCACTTGCCTCAATAATGCTATTGAGCAGTGGATTTTTTTATTTCCGCATGGAAAGTTATTGATCTCTATGGCTGTAAAATATTTCTTTATAGCATTATTAAAGTGTGTCTTAATACAATTAAATTTGGGATACAAAGTATTTATTTTACAATGGGTAGGGGGAAGCTTTTCCAGAAAGTTTCCAATATGAAGTTTTCATAAGTGAAAAAAGTTTCCTTAGTGCTTACTTTCTAAGTTAAAATTCATCTGGAACTTTAAAATGGAAAGGATTCTTTTAATTGTGGATGATAGGCATAATACTGTTTGCGTCTGAATGTTCTGTAAGTGAATGAAACTTTAATAGAAGGACTCATGATTTCTACTATCGAATGCTTATACTAAGTATGAAGTGATACCATTCAGCATGGCATCGGGTCATTCCAGTTTTAGTTCTGTGCAGCTCAAGCGCTCGTTGAAATTCCAGTTTCTAGGATTAGTGTAGGAGCCTAAAGTGCTTCTACAGTTTTAATGGGTTAATCCTGGATTACTTAACAACTTATGTCAATTGCACTGGTTTAATTTGTTGCTAAAGGAATAACGCCCTGGCTTTAGTAACAAATACAGCTCAACTATTCTTGAATATATTTTGAGAAAAATGTATGTAACTTAACCTTTTGTAAAAGTTTCTATTTCTTTTTTCTTTTTTGACTCTTGAAGGTGCAATTTATTACTGAATTGGCATTTCTGGCAGCATAGAACTGCTTATTTTAAATTTTAGTTTGGGGGCTGTGAGTCTCTTAGGTGTTAGCAGTCTTGCTTATAAAATAAGGACACCTTTTATTAATGAGTGGGTCATTCCTGGCACAGACAGGACTTTCCTTTAACCAGAGTGAATGGCAAACTCTGTTTAGAGCAGAATAAGTGTTAGGATCCTAGGAACTCTTAATCAACATTTATTGTACTGTCGCTGAGGCAAACCATGTCAAAGCGCTTTCGGGAAGTTGACCCATATCTTACTGAGTTGATCAGATTTCTTGGTGGGCTGGAAATTTTCAGCTGTTGTATATTTTAAAGTAAATTGCACCTTTGTAACATAATTGTATTGACGAATGATCACTAAGATTAACTCTATCTATACAGTCATTAGTTTGACAAGAAATAGAATCCTGTCAGATGCCAAAGAGTTGGGATTTTTACGTTTAATGATTAAACACCGTTATTTATTGATGATTTACCCTGTGGAACTGTATTATTTCTAACTATGAAATAAAAGGGTGATGTAAACACACATTGTTGTGTGGTGCTTTAAACAAGGTCCATCATTGACAGGCTAGTTACTGTTCAGGAATTGCGCCTAAGGACTTATCTTTAGGCTCCATTTTTGTAAAAATAAAAAATTACTTTTGGTGCTCACTTGCATTTTAGGGTAAAGGATATATTCATGGCAATGGTATGTATTCAGTCCATGAGGAAACATGCTATGTACCTGTGAGATCTGTCCCCTGCCCGTGCACCTAAGTAATTGTTGAGCTAAATAAAAATGTGTAGCTCTTTTGTTTTGTTTTGTTTTGTTTTTACTTCAAGACAAGGGAACCTCAATGGCGAAAATGAAGGGGTTGGAAGTTTGAGATACGGCATGTGAGCAATGATCTGGTTGGTTAGTAAAGAGAAATAATTTTTTTTTTTTAAAGATTTTATTTATTTTGACAGAGAGAAACACAGCCAGAGAGGGAACACAAGCAGGGAGAGAGAGAGGGAGAAGCAGGCTTCCTGCTGAGCAGGGAGCCCGATGTGGGACTCAATCCTGGGTCTCCGGGATCATGACCTGAGCTGAAGGCAGTCGCTTAACCAACTGAGCCACCCAGGTGCCCCAAGAGAAATAATTTAAAATTCGGTTTCCTAGAAAGAAAGTTCTGAAGCTCTGGGTCTATAGTTTACAAAGTGTGTTTGGAGAGCTCCTTCTTTAAACCTTGCTTTCTCTGCACTCCGTGATGTTGTTGTGCTCCTATAGTGAGTAGTATCCTATCAAAAAAAAGAAAAAAGGTTAGCCTGGATCTCTTTTTACTGGGGGGAAAAGAAATCCCATCTTCTTCAGACTTTTGACATGGTTTCTACTTTTGAACTCTCCCCCCCACCGTTTTATTCAATGTAATATTTAAACAGGGCATACTTACCCAGAAGACACTTGATACTATCCTACAGTGCCTGTCTTTCAATAAATGGCAGCACCACATCACTTTATATATACTTTTTTCTTTTTTTGCAAAAATACTGTGTTTTAGAGGCTCCGTTGATATATAAAGTGGCAAGAGGATTTCACTCCCGCCGCAGTCTGAGGTGAGCTATGTTCGCGTCTGTCTCTGACTTCTCCTTGACTGTGTTTGCACCTCTGGTCCCAGGGCTCCTGGCGTCAGCAGTCAGGGAGGAAAAAACGGTGGGGGATGTTGAAATGTAAACTGGTTTGCAAACCCCAGACCTTCCAGACTCTGGCTCAGCGAGGCTCCTGTTCTGGGCTGTTCTTCCTTATGTCGTATAATGCCTATGTGTGTGTGTGGTTTTCCTTCCCTGAGATCATTATTTAAATGATTTCAGTATTGGGGACTTGGGAAGCTTTTATAAGATTGTAAGGTAACTTACAAAGGCAAACCTGGCCTTTCACTAAAAAAGAATATTTCTTAAATTCTTGAGAAAAGTAACATTTTTACTTATTTTCTTTATAACAATTTTTTTTTCTTTTTGAAAAGACTTTTTATTTCATTATTGTTGAAATGCTGAAAACATTTTAAAGGAACTTTTAAATGACCTTGGTTTAAATGGTTTGTTCTCAGAGAAAGGAAGAGCAGAGGCTTCGAGTAGTTCATAAGTGGCATAAATGCTTTGGAAGGGTTGGGGCAGAGAGGGCAAGGATCCACATTACCGTAAGGCAGAGGGGACAGCAAATATTAAGCAAAATTGCCTCTTTAAACAATAGAATTTGATTAGGAAGTGCAAATTGATGAAGATTGCCTTAGAAATACAATAAATTCGATTATAAAGCTAGAAGTGGACATTGTGCTCCATGTGCTCTGCTTAGTAATAATGCTTCTTCAGATAAGAATTATGAGATGGATTCTTTGATCTTTTATATTACAAAGAAAATTAAGGATTTTTCTGGCTGAGGGGAACAAAACCGGGAGCAAATCAAAAGAAGAATGGGTTTGATTTGTTATTTTGAGTTTGCTGAACCCCTAGGACATTTCTGTGCTCCTGTTGAGGGGCATTGTTGAGTTTGTATTCTCACCATTGTGAAACGACTCTGTGTAAGGTTTCATCAAATGATTTCAGAGAAGTCGGAAGCCAAATCTCCCAGTGTTGCTACCCCGATCTTGGGGTTGTCTTTGATGTCCAGATTTATGGGAGAGCACCGGATGAGGAAAGAGCTCTTTAAACAGAAGAATGCAGCATCTACTAGAATGAAAGCGAGTGGCTGCACTGTCCGTGGGATCCTTAAGTGATCCCGGCTGGTGTCGCTTCTGGAATGAAGAGCTTTGATGCTTTTGCTTTTGTGGAAAAGCTAGCAGCAGGCGGGGGGGAACACTGGGTCCATCATGTTGACCTTTAAGTCTGATTCTTCACCAAACTTATATAAAAGGATACATAGAAGTATGTATCCGGAAGACCGAATCCTCTCAATCCCTGGTCTAACGCTTCAGTTAGGAAAGGAATTTAGGCAGTAAGAAGTTTTTGAAAGTCTTGAGATTGAGATTTTGGCTCTGTATTGGAGCTGGGATGGCAAGCACTGAGCATACACAGCACGTGCTCCTCACATGTGCGTGCCGCCGCCCTCCCAAATCCATCAGAGTTCAGCGTCTCTCTCAGGCCAGGTGTGGTCTCATTCTCTCTCTCTCTCTCTTTTTTTAAAGACTCTATTTATTTATTTGACAGAAACACAGCTAGAGAGGGAACACAAGCAGGGGGAGTGAGAGAGGGAGAAGCAGGCCTCCGGCTGAACAGGGAGCCCGATGTGGGGCTCCATCCTAGGACTCCAGGATCATGATCTGAGCCGAAGGTAGACGCTTGATGACTGAACCACCCAGGCGCCCCTCATTCCTTTCTTAACCTAGCGCTATAGGCAGCTGCTGCTGAGTTGATCAGAATTACATAGGAGGTAAAACCTGTTTGTTTACCACACCCTCTTACCCACTACAGTAGGTTATAATGGGAACTGAAAAACGGTCTGGATGTTTTTGAGTAGGAGGCTGTTCTGGGTCCTGTCTCCTAACCAGAGACCAGAGGAGAATAGCCCATCCCCATTACCATCACTCAGAGGGCTTCTCCTGAGCACCTGTGGGCACTCTGGGCACAGAAGGGCTTAAACTAGCTTTCATCTACAAGGATGTGACTCTTACTGGGAGAGGATAAGGGGAAGGCAGCCTAAGATGCATGCCAAGTATAAGTTGTGTTGAATAAATAGCAATTTTTTATTTTTTAAAGTTTTTCTTACCTTTTTTTTTTTTTTTTTAAGATTTTATTTATTTATTTGACAGAGAGAAACACAGCCAGAGAGGGAACACAAGCAGGGGGAGTGAGAGAGGGAGAAGCAGGCTTCCCGCCGAGCAGGGAGCCCGATGTGGGGCTCGATCCTGGATCTCCGGGATCATGACCTGAGCCGAAGGCAGTTGCTTAACCAACCAAGCCACCCAGGCGCCCCAATAAATAGCAATTTAAGGAAGAAGAGCTGAAATCCTATGGGACTGAAATCTGAGAAAGAACTATCTTGTTCAGTAGCCTGGCCAATTTATTTTGAATATGTTCACTTCGTTGCTGATCTGTTTAGGTTAAAAAAAAAACCAAAACCAAAACCAAAAACAAAAGCCTTCATAGGGAAATTTGGTGAAGGTAAAAGCTTAAAATAATTGAATCTAAGAAGTATCATGGCATGGCAATAATGTTCACTTGTTATCTGCAGCTTTCTCCTTGGTTACTGAGCTGTGTTCTAGAAAAGAAGCATTAAGGTAGATCGTAGTTAACTGAAATTTTGGAATTGGGGGTCAGGGAAGGTTAAGAGCTATGAGGGAATGAGTAAATGGATGTTTTAGTGATCTATTTGCTCTCGCCCTACTCTTATCCTGGGTTGGGGCGGGCTGAGTATGACAGAGAGAATGTTTGCTCTAATTATTTAGGGTCAGAGGTATATTTAAAAGTGTGAATTCTTGACATAATTTGTATAAGAAATCGAGCTGTATGGGAAGTGTCTTGTGCAAGGAGTTTCCGCATATGGATTATCTTTTAATATAGCTAGCTAGAACCCTGCATTATTTGGTAGATTTTTGTATTGTACTTTCCAATATTTATAACGTTTGGGTTTTGTTATTCTCAATATTTCACATGCAGTTTTGATGTCCTGCTCCTATAATAAATTACTAAAGTTAAATGGAAAAAAAAATGTTAAGGGGTAAGGTATTTCCAGGATTGAATATTATTCTGTCTGTGGTAGGCCACATAACGTGACTCACTGGTAGCTCAGAAAGATATTCCTTAACCATGACAAATTGACTTTTTTTTTTTTTTAAGGGGAAAAGGACATACGGTATTGCATTTGGTATAACACTGTCTACCTATACACCACCCTGAAATTCATTTTTTGCTGGATCAAGCCCTCCAAGTGAAATAGGTGGGGATTTTTTTTCTTCAGAATGTTTTTTTTAATCTTTGCTTGTTTTCAAGGAACATTTTGGTGCTCACTTCAGCAGCACGTATACAGAATGGGAATGATACTGAGGAACACTTTGACTAGAATAGAGATGCCAGAAAATAAATAGTTGGAAGCCTAACTTTCACACTGGACCAGACCACTTGGTATAGAAATCATAGCAAATGCTGGAAATGACAGTTGTTCCTAATTTGTGAATAGAGTAGTTGTAAGAGCCACCTCAGTTGTGTTACACTGGATTTAGTGTGACCATTAATGAGAGGAGGTTCCTTTGTGTGTTGACAACCAGACGTGGTGATCTTAGGATGCTACAGACAAAATGCTCAGAGAACTAGGATGGATCTATACAAAGTATATGAAAACAAATCCTGGTTTGAAATAGAACCACCAAGACTTAGCTATTATAACTTATCTGTAGGAGTCAATGCTTCTTCAAGATTCATGGATTCAACGTTTATTCATCCACAAAATATTTATTGTGATATAGTCCATGCCAGGCAGAGTGATGTCGTGAGAATATAAGGCGAGTAAGCACAGACAGTCATAGTCAAGAACAAACATTTGCATTTTAAAGTGAGTGCTTCTAATAAACAAAAATTTAAGATCTTTTGAGCACGTAGAAGAGAAATTTCCTGATTCCACCATCCATAAGTGTGGGGAAGGCTTCACAGGGAAATTCCGCTTGGGGTACAGAGGGTGAATAGGAGTTTGCCAGTGGGGAGAATTCCTGTGTGGGAATATAAAACTAGAAAAGGCCTTGAGATTCATCCGTTCTACTTCTTCTACTATCTAAACCAACCTGAACAGAAGTATGTCATATATCTTTCTAAAAATGCCCAGGAAAGGAAATCATATTAAGTCACTGGTGTATTTGACATTTTCCATTAAGGAGTTCAGGGGTGAAATTTCAAGTCATGGTATTTAACTGCCAAACAGAATTTTACAATCAGCATTTCTCCCTAATCCAACCACTTTTTACCTTAAAGTAACCACCCCCAGCCTCACTGACCTCAACTTCTGTGGGTCTCTGGTGGTCCGAGTTTTCAGATATTCGCTGCATCTGTGTCTGGAAGAGGAATAAGTTTTGGGGTACCAAGTAGCCAATTTCAGGCTCTCTTTGCAGACACATCCAGAAACACAGGGCCCTGAGAAAAAGTCCAGGATGCTCCTATTTTGCAGAGTTGATCCGGTGAGAAGAGTGCAGAGGGAATTCGGTTCTCCATGTCTCCACTATTCTTGCTCAGGGCAAAACAGGACATGCTGCTCTGCAGGCTCTAAAACTGACCCTTCACAAGTTCTCTGTTGAGATGAGAGGACTATTTGGGGCAACAGTGCTGGTTAGACTCTGAGGTTTGGGACGACTGTTATTCGAAATTTACCCAGGGCTCAGTGTGTCTGAGCGCTGGAACCACTCCCAGAATTCCGTCCTTCAGGCTTCTTTCTAGGACTGTTTCCTGGAGGAGAAGGGGAGAGGAGCAGGTGGAAATATCTGAGGGCTGTTTTTTAAAATGAGGTTAGTGCTTAATAGCCAACCATTTGTTTTCTGTTTCCCTCTCTTTGCTTTAAGGAGCCAGCTATAAATAAAATATTGAAAGAGCCAAAAATACTTGCCTTTCCCATCATGTCCTGTAGTTGTGACCATTTTGATTTTGTGGTTTTAAGAATACCCACCGTGGCTCTACCACTTATTTGTAGGAAACAACTGATCACAAAACTTGGTTTCATTTGATTTTTATAAAATAGGAAAAATAACTTCTACCTTAGAGTTCTTGGGAGAATTAGATGTACTGTATGTAAAATATAAATGCCTATCTCATTGTAGTTGCTGAATAAAATGCAGCTGTTGATGGCAATACAAGCTGTCTTTGAAACTCCTGAATTGCTCTCTTATTTTGCCCCACAACTGCTTTAAGGAGGTTCTAGACAGTAAAATAAAAGCACTACGTTTAAAGCTGAAGTATTTTAGAATAAAATACTGCACCGTCTCAAATCTTGTCTGAGCTATGGGTGAATGTATGTTGCCATTCACAGCAACTGTGCACTAGTGTTGTCGAAAGTGGGCTGTTGACATTCCAAGTTGTGCAGTTGTGCAAAGATCATGTACTTGGGTGTGGGAAGAAAATAGTAGACCTGTTTTAAAAATACTTTTTATCTTTCAAAATTTTATTTGTTGTATGCATCATTTATATAGTGTGCCAGTAGAGCAGTAAATACATAAATTATATAAATGTGTATATACTGGAGCTATCAACACAATTTTTTAAGCTTTTTAAGTTTATGACCATAAGAGTTGGGAAATCATTGACCTAAAAGGCTGCATCTATTATAAGTTGAAAATTCTTCTAGTTTCTTAGAATTTTATCTTATTAAATGTTGGAACGTGGCCTTGAGATTGAGCAAGATTAAAAAATATGGACCATTTAAAAAATGAGTGTACAGTTTTCTTTTGATTCTTACTCTTCATCTTTTTACTAGTAATTTTCTACCCAGTGCTGTATTTTTCAAATTTCTTAGATTTGCTGTCTAGTTCCTAATTTGAGGATGTAATACAGTTTGGGAAATAAAAGATACCAGAACAGAACCCATCTGTTTCAATAGATTTCTGAAGTTTGTATTGTGAACCTTTTCCCGTGCACACATTAGATTTTTGGTTAGGGACTCCTGAACCATGCTGTGAAACATTTGCTGAATAACCCATTTGCAGAATCCATTTTTCGTGCCTCAAGTGAGGTCATGTTCTCGGTCATGATTTTTAGTCATGTCTTTTAAGAGCATGATAACTGCTTTACCGTGAAGAACGTTCTGCTTCTTACCACACGGTTCTTTCAGGTAGCCGTCTCTGATCATTTGAAGACCTTTTTTTCAGTCCATTGGCAGAATTCCTGATCACAGTCTCTGGCCTATGACGCCCTTAGAAAATATCTCTCCAGAGGTTGATTTTGTTTGCACCTGCAAGTAAATTGTGCATGTGGTTGGGGAAAAAAAAGGTAAAACCAGAGGCTGTGTTGTGATACATTTTGTTGCCAGCATCTTTGGAAACAAAGGGATAAATAACAATGACAGTATCTAGAAAGTGACTTCGTCCTTGTCTTTGCCCTGATGCAGCCACAACTTGTAAGAGCTGGAGCTGACCCCACCAGCAGGCCCAGGCTGCTCATCATACTCAAGCACTGAATATAAAACATGGGGTTGAATGTGGTCCAACGACCCACCTCCACCTCTGGAAATCCACATACTGTTCTTCCCATCTTTAGGACCAGCCAGTTCTCAGGGCTCTCATCAAACTACACAGTGTAAGTAACATTGGCCATTCCTCCAACAGTTATTAGCTGTTCTTAACTTGGCTACACTTAGCTGCAGCTAACTTAATAAGAATGGAGAAGAGGGGCACCTGGATGGCTCATCGGTTTAAAGTCTCTGCCTTCAGCTCAGGTCATGATCTCAGGGTCTTGGGATCTAGGCCCCCATTGGGGCTCTCTGCTCAGCAGGGAGCCTGCTTCCTCCTCTCTCTCTGCCTGCCTCTCTGCCTACTTATGATCTTTCTCTCTGTCAAATAAATAAAATCTTAAAAAAAAAAAGAATGGAGAAGAGAAGAAAATATGTACATGTATCATAACCTGCATGTTTGCATCTTTTCATTAACACTTGTTTGGCTGTCCTCTCAATGCCTGGTCTGGTTCCTTCCTTCCTCTCTCCTCTCCCTTTCTCCCTCCCTCCCCCATTCTCTCCCTCCATTCCTTCCTTTGTCCTGTCCTTTTGTTTTTTTAAATTTATTTATTTATTTTGAGAGAGAGAGAGAGAGAGAGAGAGAGAGAGACAGACAGCAGGGTGGGTGGGGGAGGGGCAGAGGGAGAAAATCTTTCCAGGTAACTCCTTGCTGAGTGCAGAGCCCAGATGAGCTCCATAGCAGGACCCTGACATCAGGACCTGAACCCAAACCAGGAGTCACGTTTAACCCACTGAGCCCCTCAGGTGACCCCCTGGTCCAGTCTCTATTGTGTGTTTTTGGTTTAAGAGTTGTTTTGTTTTGCCTAGAGTAAGTTAAAAGCCCAGAGGGGAAATCTTCAATTATTTCTGCAGTTTTCCTGAGTTGCTACAATGTCCAGATTTGTTGTCTAGCCACTGTGCAAACTGGCTTTGACAAGAGCCGCTGAGAATTTAGCTTGTCTTTTTTTTTTTTTTTTTTTTTTTTTTTTTTTAGAATGTGTTGATAATTTTTTTTTTTTTTTTTTTTTTTTTTTTTTTTTTTTTGTATAAAAACATATTAGCCATCTTTTGATCTTTTTTTCCAAAAATCTCTTGTGGTTGGTACAACTTACTTTTTCATAACTTCTGAAGTAAAACCACATTTTTTTAAAAAAATGCACAACTGTAGATTCCTCATTCTGTAACAAAACCTCAAACGATATGAATTCTTCTCTTTAACATTCTGTGATGTATCTGAAAGATAGACATACTGGTAAAAAACTTCAAAATCAAATTTTATTCAAAATACCTTTATAGCTGCTAGTTTTAATAAAAACATCTGAAGCAATGGAATATTGGGGTGGAGGAGAGTGAGTGTGTGATTGGACCTTTTTGAGATTACAGAAATTCTCAGAACATTTTGTACCTAAAGGCTTTTTAAAGCAGTGTTCCATTCATACAGATTTAAATACATAATCAAAGTTTATAATAGCCCTCTGTGCACTTGGTTGCTCCATAAAATCTGTACTAACAAGCATCTTTATGTGGGCTGTTTAATGAGTAACTCCAGTCAGCATACCTGGGAAGTCTTGTTGCCCCTTCTAAAGGCATACGTGGCTTGCCTTATATTCATTCTAAGGTGTTTTATTTTGAAATCAGTCACTGTTACAGAGAGATATATATATATTCCCCTCCTGTGACAATTTTCTAGATTTAAACCGCCTAGGTTCATTCGGATTACGCACTGAGATCTTACTGTGTGTGCACAATGCTTTGACCCTATACTAAAATAGGTTGTAGGTGGTTTTAAGGGTAATAATTAATGTTTGGAAAGCCTCTGAGTTCTCCTTAAATTAAATATAGCATACATTTTGTTTTGTGTACAGATAACCAAAGATTTCATGCAGTTGGGTTATCATGAAAGATATCATCTGCTTGACAATTTGATAATAGTTATTTGCTCTCATTGATGTACTATTCAAGAAACTTTGAAATTACTGTTCTAAAAGGAGATGAAGAATCTTTACAAGTAAATAATTTCACTTAATGTTTGAAGAAATATGTGAATAAAAGGCCTCAGGATGATCAAGTCAGCCTATGTGTGAGGGTTTCCAGATAATTGCTCTAGGTTTGTTCAAACTCTTAATGATACTGATAGTTCCAAAATGAAAGGAGCAGTGCAAACACTGTGGAAACTGAGAAATCAAAGTTGGTTCAGTAACGCTTACCTCTTCCTTTTTTTTTTTTTTTTTTTAATTATCACCTGGTTTACATTTAAAAATAACTTGACAATTGCAGACTTCCAAGCTTATTCCAATGTTCTCAGTGCTGTGGGCTATAGTGGTTGCACAGTGTGTGTTAGCAGTACTTTTGTAACCATCTTAGGATTTTTAAAATGACTTATTATTTCTGTGAAGTCACAGAAAACATGACTGCTGCAATATGCAGGAATTAGAGCAAGGTAATAGAATCTGGAGCACCTTAGAAGAGTCTGACCTTACTCTTTCATTTATTGTACTCCCACACAATCTTTTCTCCTCAAAAGTTTAATTGAGGTGCACTTGGTTTTTGTTGATTAGGATAGTTAATGCCAGAATGACTTTAAAATCTCTTTGAATGCACTGTTTAGCTTGGGCACTTCTTATAATCACCAGGAGAGGGATGGGAGTGTTCTACCCAGAATTCCCAGGATAGGGAGGTGGGGGAGAAGAGCAAGGTGAGTTTAAGGAAGCAGCTGCCTTGTTCTGCATGCAGCCCAGCTATTCAGCACTGCTAAGGTTGGTCATGGAATTGAAAGTTCATGACTGGAAGGAGCCAGGTGAGTATGAAACCAAGCAGTGGAATATGTGGTGAAAAGAATATGGGCCTTGAAATTGGACAAAACCTAGATTTGCATTCTGGGGGTGAACCCTGGCACTAACACTTTGAGCTGTATGACCTTGAGCTACTGAATTCGAGACTCAGTTTTTAAAATGTATTGTGGAGGATGGGAGCTAAAATAACATGTCTTTGCTTAGCACAGTGTCTGGTACGGTAGTTACTCATTTTTTCCCTCAGCTTATGATAAAGAATGACATCTATTCACCTTTGGCATATAATTAAGGATGAATGCATCACTCATTTTTACTGACTTTTCATTTTGTTTTAATCATTAAAATAATGGCATGGCATTTCACAGACCATGAAAGCTCAGTTTAAAAACAATTTGGGGCATATTCTTCTGCTATGAAGAACAAGCTATTCTCTCAAGATATCTTTGATATTTGATATTGTGCAATAGAAGTCATATGGCCAACGTCAAATCCGAATTGATTTTCCAAGAAGAGTGTCAAGCAATTGTGCATTTGCACCTAGCTGAAATCTGAAATGATTTTCTTTTCTCTCATTTGTGTGACTCATTTTCATTGTGAAGGCAATTCATAAAAACAATGCATAATCACACCTGACTATCAAGATAAACCATTCTTGGCCCACTGATTTAAATTTTTTTTAAGAACAAACAACAGACAAAAAACCCCCAGCCCTTTCATGACCAAACTGCAAAGCATCCTTCAAACAGATTGTAAGATTAATAGAATTACCTTATAAATATTTAAAAAGCATTTCTAAACTGCTTCCCAATCTAGACCTATGTGTTAGTTATAACAAACAGGTTAGATTTAAGTATTTTCCCAATGTTTCCTGGTAATTAATTGCGTATCCTCCTGGAATCTTATATTACAGTGAAGCTAAACAAATGAAATGGAAGATTAATTTAGAGATAAGTTTGAGGTGGAAATGTAGCCTCACCTTGTTTCCAACAGCATCACCCTTTAAATTATATATAATAAACCGTTAGTCCTGAGACTTTTTTCTTTTTCAGTTATTACAACTGCTTCATATTTAGTTCTAGAGTAAGACCGTTCAACCTTTCCTCTAAGTCCTAAGTCATTTAATGAATGCTCTGTGGGATCCTAGAGGTGGTTTTGTTTTATAATTATATCAGTTTATGAACTCAGTTTAGGAAATCCAAAAACAATTGCAAATTTAATCCTGGAGATCATGGTCACTAGCTTGGTGGAATTATTTTTTACTGACTTCATTGTGGTAGAGGATCTGCTTTCTGTGTGATTCCCCTGCCCTATTTAATGAATACTTGGTGACACAGCAGTATTTCATGAGTTTGTGCCCTGAAATTGCTTATTTTGAGAGCAAGAGGTTTCTTTAAGGAATATTTACTTGGGATTTTTTTTTCTTTTCCCCTTGCTGCTGCTACAAGTCAGAAACTTTCTAGACCAAACAAGAACTATTCTGATCAATATAACCTCATTTACACATTTAAAAAAATGCCCCTTTATGTCTAGTCTGTCACAAGGGAAATATTTTTTTCCTTTAACATACAAATGAGAGAGCTAGGTTAAATATAGCAGATAATTTTAATGCAGTGAACATGCTGAGGACCCGTAGTATGGCTATTTACCAATTTGAGTTCCCTAAATGAGGACAGTAAGCATAGGAGCCTGTGGTCAGCTGGAATGAACGAGCAGAAACAGCAGTGACCTTTTGCATCAGGGGAGAAACATCATTCTGCTTCTGGCTTTTCACAGCTTTTGTGTTTGTGTTTTTAATGTATGACTGAACCTGAAAGTTCATCTCTAATCTTGATCCACAGGGAATGGCAGAAATCCTAACCAGCCAAATGATACAAATTTAAATTTCCTGTGGAGGAAAGGTCAGTAATGTTCTGTTTCTCTGGGGAGTCTCAGCACAGCAAGTAATCCTTCTGATTAAAATTCCCGTTGAGAGCTAGTGGTTTGTCTGATTGAAAAACTAAGTAAGTCCTTAATCACCTAGATAAGATGACATCACTGGGACATCATAAACTGTCCAACAGATGAAAAACCCCTCTCAAATATCAACTTCATTTCAAAATTGAAAAACAAAAACATAGGGCTGCATTTAACAGCAACTATTTATAGTTCTGTGATGTAAGACCGCCAGCTTCCTATAATTCCCATTGTTCTCTAAAAATAAAGACCCATTTAACCGAGGAGGACTGGCAAGTGATCTTGTGATGGATTTCAGTTATTGTTCACTGTGCAAGACTAGGCAGAGGCCCGCAACATCGTGTCGACACTGCTGGGAGCCTCTGGGTTGGGAGGGGGTGCCCGCTGCCTTTGCCCCTGGTATACACCTGTTTGCAGCCTGTGCTATTGAGGATGGCTTCTGCTTTTCTAGCAGAAAACCTAGCCCTTTTATACAGTAGCACACAGCTGACGTATTTCGTTGCTAACAAGTGACTGACCTAATGAATTAGGTCAGCAAGGAGAAGATTTCATTCCCCTGCCCCATCCTTAAAGTTATTATTATTATTTTTTAAATTGTGGGAGCTTTGTATCTGTATCACCTACATCTAACTAGGGCCTTCCTATGCAGTCTCAAGACAGCCTTTATCCTGAATTTAAAATAACCTCAGATGCACCATTTTAACTAGAGGCCAAAAAATGATGTCATACCCTTGTTAATATTTCTAGTATTAGATTTGACTTGACAGTCCCTTCTTACAGTTTACTTCTTTTCTTTCTTAATTGTGATGTGCGCTACAGTGTCTGCTGTTTTTCTTTCTTGTAAGCCAGGGGAAAGTAATACAAAATAAAAGTTAAGAGAAGATATCCATGCAGATGAAGGGCATTTCCTTCCCGTCTCACTTTGAAATTATGCAAAGCAGTGTGTCTTTCCTTGCTCTGTGGTGTAAGCAGAGTTCCAGAAGAGAGACAGGGCCTGGGCCTGCTTTCGGCGAGGCCCTGGGAATCCGTGTCTGAGGCTCTCATCTTGTCAGAGCTGAAGGTCTGAAGGAGAATTCAGGGATTTCTCACAATCGGTAAACCCTGGGATTTTGTCTTTAATCTTCTTTTCAGTGTGAATTCTGTCAGCTGATCTGAGAAGACTCCCAATTACAGTCTGAGTTGCTATCCAGTATCTAAAACTGCTCAAAAAAAGGGGCTTTCTTTTCATGATGACGTTTGTGTTTTCTGAGCTTTTAGCTTTTCGTATGAAATTGTAATCAATCGTGCATGAAGGTGAAACACTGAGGATGATGCAGCCTTATTAAATTGAATTTAGTGGATGGTTAATTCTGATGATGCTGAAATATTGCTCATTGGGAAGTAGCCTCCTCGGTGCCAGGAAAGTCCTTGGTGAGTTTGGTGTGGAGCTGTGACATTTAGCTATTAGGCTAGAGTGAAACATTGAATAGAGCTGACAGGGCGACAAGGGCTAGGTACTTGAGTGGTCCCACTTCTAATTCATTTGGGTAGTTCTCTGTGTGCCTAATTATAATTAAGAAATTTCTAGATTTTCTACTTAGTAAATATATGCTATTTACTCAATTTAGAAGGCTTACTGCTCAGAAAAGTAAATCTGAGACATATTTTTAAATTATCTAAGTCACACATTCTGTTATCAGAATCAGCCCTATTATGTGTGCTCAAGTGCATCTAATATCAAAGAAGCTGAAATATTTGACTAATGCTTTGTAGGTTTTCAAAATCCAAATACATTCAAATGTTTATCCATGTTTTAAATGACACCTGTTGTAGGAAGCAAATGGACCCATGGAGGCAAGTTCACAGACTGAAAGCTTGATGAAAGTTTCTTTGTGGACAAACAAAATGATAATAAAAATGGAAAAACAAATAGAGCCTTTAAACATTTTCTCTGAGCCCAATGTATAATTCACACTACTAAGTGCTGACAGGGCTTGTGAACCCTAAGAAAGTCAATAGGGCTTTTTCTCATTATTCATATAAAATTATCTACAGATGGTTGTGTCTTGAGTGATAATTTGAATTTTAACCCCAATTCCATAGTATCGACTTTTAAGCCTTTCATATTGTGAAAGTCTTTTGTTTTAATACCGAGTGGGTTTTCATCAGTGCGTCTTCACATTTTAGAGGGAGACAAAATCCACAAAGTGCTGCCTAAGTGTTTTGCTGACCCCACAGAGAGTTGTGTAACAGACTACATCACATGGTCTCAACCTCCAGCGCTCCTCAGGAGGCATAGGAGTCACACAAGCACATCAGAAGTCTGCACCAGTCGGTTCTTTTCAAGAAGGCCCCAGATGGGGTTGATGTATTTAGTTTTCATTTGGAAATACAACCAGTTTTGAGGTATCAGATACCACTACTTAAAATAAGCAAAATAATAATAATCTAGACCTGTCTTTAGTGATTTTTAAGATATATCCTCTTTTTCTATCGTGCTTTGTGACTCCCTACAATTTCTTCTGTTTCTTATACCCAACAATATGAATTGAATATAGTTGACGAAGTTTACTGCATATATAGGGGTCCTAAAATTTCAAATGTTTAAAAGCATGTTTAAAAATCTTTACCAGGGCATTATTTTAAAAGCATTGACTCTTTTCATCGGGGACGCCTTTTCCTGCCATCTTATCTAAAATTGCAAAACCACTTGTAACTGTCTCAGTAGACTTTTTTTTTTCCAAGCTTAATTTTTCCTTTTAGCTTTTATGACTAACATACTGAGTATCTTACTTATCCTGCTTATTTTCAGTTACTCTCCAACAGAATGTAAACTCCAGGAAGGCAAAGATTTTGTCTGTTTCACTCACTGCTGTCTCTCCATTGCCTAGAACTGTGTCTGACACGGAGTGGGCACCAAATGAGTATTGGCTGAATGAATAAATAAAGTTTAAGAGGCACAACATTCATTTATTCATCAGACATTTATTAAGCAGATGTTGTGTGTCTCTGCCTCATATAAGTACTTGTCTTGGTTTGTGTGTGTATTTACTTATTTAATTTATTTATTTTAGTCTGTGAGTATATTCATTCAGTTAACACTTTATTAAGTGTGCAATTCCAAGCGCTCCTGTGCCTAAGCGGTCTGTGATTTGAATATTTGTGTTCAACGGGGCCCTACCGACCTGTAGGAATAACATGTGCATTAAAAAAGATTTCTACAGGGGCGCCTGGGTGGCTCAGTTGGGTAAGCGACTGCCTTTGGCTCAGGTCATGATCCCGAGACCCGGGATTGAGTCCCACATCGGGCTCCCTGCTCCGCGGGAAGCCTGCTTCTTCCTCTCTCACTCCCCCTGCTTGTGTTCCCTCTCTGGCTGTGTTTCTCTCTGTCAAATAAATAAAATCTTTAAAAAAATTTTTTTTCTACAGGTCTAATTTGTTTATTTATTTATTTAAAGATTTTATTTATTTATTTGACAGAGAGAAACACAGCTAGAGAGGGAACGCAAGCAGGGGGAGTGACAGAGGGAGAAGGAGGCTTCCGACCAAGCAGGGAATCCATTGTGGAACTTGATCCCGGGATTCTGGGATCGTGACCTGAGCCAAAGGGAGACTCTTTAATGACTGAGCCACCCAAGCATCCCTCTACAGGTGTAGTTTAAATACTAAGTGTATCTGTGTGAATCACTGTAAGGGAATCATGTACTTTCAGAGAATGGAAAGAAACCAAAAAAAAAAGAGAAATCGGCAAATCCTACAAATTGTGCCTGGCCAAGTTAGACCACGCCTTCTGTCACCTGACAATTTTGCCAGGACGTCAAAACATTGGAATCATGCGCCTGGGTCTGAGAGCTGGCTCTCCACCACTCTGTGTGACCTTGGGCACGTCCCTTAGACTTCTTGTGTATCAGTGATGGAATCTGAAAGGTGGAGTCGGGTGAGGAGGAAAGGAGTTCATACGTGAATTGTGGTTAGGACTACACACAGAGAAGGTGCTCACTGTGTCAGTGTTGCTGTGGTTCTGTGTAGCCCAAAACATTTTCTCCACTTAGCCTGTTTTTGCATTTCGTTTTGTGTTTGAAAATCATGTCTAAAATCTTTTTCTCACAGGGGAAATGAGTGGCAAACTGAATAGAAATATATTCAGTGTGCTAGCATTCTTTTTCAGACACTCTGTATTTTCTTGTATTTTTAAAAAATGAGATGCTGTGAGATTCATGCTCTTTTTGCTTTATTGGAAAAAGGAGAAACAGTGATTATTAAATGTTGTCTATTGATCTTAGCCCAGAGTGCTCTCCCTCTTGGAGGCGGGGCAGGGATTCTGTACCTTGTGTACACTGTGTCTCAGAAATGGATAAACCAAGGGATAGTAGTTTGTGAATTTAAGAAGAGTTCGGGGGATAGGTGGTACGAGAAACAGCCAGGGGTTCTGAGGACTCCATGTTGCAATGGGATCTCCTTCCTGGTGATGGGATTTTTAATCAGTTCCCCAAGTTTTTGGAGAAACAGAAACAAGTGAAGAGGAAGTGTAGTGTAGAAAGAGACCTTGGTTTGAATCTCACTGCTTATTAATTAGCTATAGATTTTGGGCCAAGTTTCTGAATCTGTCTTGAAGTCTTGCTTTTCTCATCTGTGTATTGGCTGTAGAAGATTCTCTTTCACGCTGCTGGTAACCCAAGACATACTTTACATCACTTCGCACTGGTTCATGAAAAATGCCCAGTATGTTGTTGTTGTGATAATGATAGGTAACATTAAAAAAAAAAAAAAAAAAAAGATGGGTAACATCAGTGTCTACCTTAAAGATTTAGGGACTAAATGGGATCTATAAAACACTAAGCACATAGTACATGTTTTTAAAATGGTCTTACCTACTTCCTTTGTGGCTTTCCTGGGAATGGGTGCAACTCCCCAGCTTCCCAGGAGGGTAGCCTGTACCTTTTGCTCCTTCTCATCTCCAGCAGCATCTCCCCACTCAGACTCTGTGAGTGTTGCTCACACAGCGCATCTGCCCACATCTCTTGCTTTGTACTCGTGAAATGCAAGATTCAGAGGAGGATGGCAAAACGGGCCACTTAGCAAATGCCACACATTTCATCTTTTTGAGCTCTTCCGCTGAAAACATACCCACCTACACCCCTCTCTTCTTCTCAACCATGATTCTAGCTACTCAGTACTTAAAATCACAGTATTCTAATGCTAAATGGTGTTCCATCCTGAGGCAGCAAACTGAGGGCCTGTAGTGCCAGTGCAGCCCAGAGACATTTTTCTGTTCCCAGCTGGCTTAGATGGTGTTTTAACAATTTTGAATTCGTTCAAAAATATTTTTAAAAATAAAAATATTTTTAAAAGTCAGACACTTCGGGGTGCCTGGGTGGCTCAGTTGGTTGAGCAACTGCCTTCGGCTCAGGTCATGATTCCGGAGACCTGGGATCGAGTCCCACATCAGGCTCCCTGCTCAGCGGGAAGCCTGCTTCTCCCTCTCTCACTCCCCCTACTTGTGTTCCCTCTCTGGCTGTGTTTCTCTCTGTCAAATAAGTAAAATCTTTAAAAAAAAAAAATGTCAGACACTTCAAAAACAGACTCACAAATGTTTCTGGCTACTCTGGCCAAGTGGGACATTTGGACAACCCTCAGCCCAGATTCCCGAAGGCAACACTGGGCTGGAGGGGAACAGCAGCTGTCCCCCTCCTTAGTGTCCCCTGTACAGACCCAGTCCCTCACTACTGTCTTCCTTTATTTATACCAGCATGGCTGCTGTCTGTGCAAAAATCCAGTTCTTTCCATCTACAGATGTGGTCCCTGAAGCCCACTGGGGCTGAGTGCTGCTTACAGATCACAAAAGTGAATTAGTAAAATGGGTGAAAAATGAGAATTCTAGTTTTTAGATTCTTTGACTCCTGCTCTTTTAATCTCTTAGCTGAAACACATGGAGGATCATTAGTTGGCTGAGGACAGGTCTTTAACTTTTTTTTTTTTAATAACTAATTTGCAAACAACTTGGCTCATTATCTTTCCTGGTTAGAGCCTGGGCATGTCTAAATGAATTCACAGGTTCCATCTAGCTCTTCAGTCTTATTTCTTTCCTTCATTACGTTTTGCAGCCTCAGGCCAGCCCTCCTGTGCCCATTCCCAAGTTGTAAGGTGCTGGAACTGCTTGCTGACAGTGTTCAGAATATAAGATGACTTCTTTTGATACCGTTCTTCTAGAAATGGCAAACTCGGTTCCTGCCCCTCAGAGCCAGGCGGTTAATTTGTGGGTGTGACAGGCTGGGGACACCTGAGGAAGGAGCGCACAGCCATTCCTCAGGTGTCAGCTGCTCTGAGGGAATTCTGGTGCTGTCATATCTTTTTAGGCTTTTCTTGGGAAAGAGAAGCCCCAGATCAAGACTTTATATGAAATCTCTGGCTTTAAATTGGGCTGTTAACTCACATTTGTAAATTAAACAGTTCTGTCTAAAAAGAACAAGGGCTCAAGTTTGTGAGCTCTGCCAAGGAGAAATCTGGGTTAAAAAAAGGGCAACAAAAATAATCCCTGCTACCAGAGGGGCAAAGGGAAATCGACACAGAGCACAAGCTGTGGTTTTAGATAGATTCAGTTTTGAATCTCAGCTCTACCACTACTCCTGTGTGATGCTGGTCAAATGACTCATCTCTGAGCTTCAAAACCCTCTTCTGAAAAATGAAAGGACCAAGGAAGAATGTAGGTACAATGTCTAGCACACAACTGGTACTGAGTTGATCTCAGCTCCTTTCTTCCATTGTTGATACCACCTTGTTTTTTGCAGGATAGCGCCTTTGAATTTAAAGTCATATACTGGCTTTGTTGTTATTTCCCCCCATCTCAGTGTACCATGAGTGTGGCAGGTTGAAGATTACTCCTACTATTTTGGCTCCCTCTTGCTCAATCTCTTAGGTGTAGGACTGAAAGTGATCCTGTAGGCGGGGATAGGCTATATGAAATATTACTTGGTAAAATGAAAAGATATTGAAAACAAGTTCTTATTTGTGGCATTAAAACTGGAATCAGCAATTAAAATACATTCAAATATGATATTATAAGGTAACGATTCACTGAGAGAAAATACACTATATTCCCAAGCAGAAATTCAGTTAAAGCAATAGATAGATACCAGAACAACCAGAAATGCTGGAAAATTCAGATGTTCCACTTTATTTTTAGACATTTCTGTTTTCGTGGCAAAAGACATATTTTATAGTTGTTGTTTTCTTTTCCTGGAAAAATCAAGATATTCCCTACTGGATTTGGATGAACTTTGAGAGAATTCTAAGTGGCTTTTTGAATAACGAAAGCTTTTAGACAGAAGGAGGACAGAAGAAATGCCCACCTCCTCCCTTAATATCACCAATGGCAGCTGGGGTGGGGAGTGAGGTTAAATAACTATAGACAGAATGATGGGATTTAGAGCCTCTACGTATTGATTCTGTTATCATCCAGTTAGAAATTGTTTGATTTGTAACAATTATTCAGCTAGGGGTGGAAACAGAAAAGCCACAAAGAAAAGAATGGATCCAGGGGTCACCAAACCAACCATATCCACCACTGAGATGGTGCCAGAGACAGGGAATCCCCTCTCTATCCACTTCCCTGGTTTACACATGCCTCTCTCTCTTCCTTCCTCCCTCCCTGTCATCTGAAATCTGATGTTATAGAATGGCTTTACATCTTTTTACCCTTAGCAAAGCATGAGTAATTATAGATATATCCTTACAAATTTTCTTTTCTTTTTTTCTTTTTTCTTCTTTCTTTCTTTCTTTCTTTTGTTTTGTTTTGTTTTGTTTTGTTTTGTTTTGTTTTGTTTTGCCTAGTGTATGGCAAGTCTTAATTTCCCTAGGCATATCTTAGTTTAGGGGAAGTGTTCCCATAGCAAAGACAAAAAATATTCGATAAAAATCTTTTTATATATTTTCCTATAATTTCTCTTGTAGCTTAGAAGTAGTCTGAGTTGTGTGATGTAGCCGTTGCTAGGGAAACTTGCTTTTTAGTGAGCAGCAATTTTCCAAAGCAGATGCATTTCCTCTCTTACTAATGAGTGTGTAAATGGTACCTCTATTGCTTTTTGCCTCCATATTTTGGAAACAACTTGAACTATTTGCTTAGGACAGCAGACATCTGCTTTATAAAATTGAAGCAGATAGACTCCTAGAATGTCTTATTTATATGCAACTTGTGCTGCATATTTCAAAAGAACATTTGCTGTTCTGCACTTTGTTAGAAGACATTTTACACCTGTTAGTGGCAGAAATAATTGCTTTGATTAACAAAAAAAAAAAAGAAAAAAAGTCCTCTCTAAAAGGTTTAACTGTGTTTGGTTGCATTGTGCATCTCATTCACACCAAGCCAATGGGAGAGAGGGAAACTTTCCTGATTTGGGTTGGGCAGCAGGCTGGACGTTGTGCTACATAATAGCAAAGGGAATATTGTTATGCAAAGTTGAGTGGGAGCAAGGCTATTTCAGAGGCAATAACGTTTCCTTCCAGTTCACTGATCCACTAATTTCTATTCACTTTAAACTGCTCTTGTATTTTTCAAAGAAAAAAAAAAGCTATTTTCTACCATTTGCACTGTTCTAATCTTTGGCTTTGAACAGAATCTGCCTGGATAATAAGGAGGAATGGTCACCCTCCTGCTTTTACAGACAGCTGGTAATGGGTCCAAACACATGCAAATAAGGAGCAGAGCTATTTCCATAAAAGGTGGAGCCACATGCCCTCTAATTATGCTCTCTGGTTTTAGACAGAGGGGAAAGATGGATTTAAGGAATTAGGGAAGGGAAAAGGCCAGAAAAGGAGGGCAGCAGCTTGGGCAACATAAAAAATTATCTGAGCAAAAGACAATGTACTCACAGGTTTTTAAGTATCTCCCTTCCTGAAACAGTCCTTGAAAAGTTTCTAAATTTGGTGGCTTTTTATAGTACCACTGAAATGAAAGACTATTATTCTGCTTATTAGTTTAAATTTATAAGAATGGCCCATAAGAATGATGTAATTATACAAGATCATATATGTCTTTTTTCCTTTTGTTAAGTCTTTTACTCATTTTTTTTTTTCTTGGAAGTTTTGTACTTCTTAATGATCTTCCTGAAAGGGATTGAAAATGCATTAGCATTGGGTATATTATTAGAATGGTTTTTATGCTTTTAGATCTCAGTTTATTCAACTTGAAGCTTTTTAAAAATAAAGAATATGCTTTTCTAATAGACAGTTTCAAGCTGACTTGGCATTCTGGCTGCAACATGTATAAGGGAGAATAGAAAGGAATTAGTAGTTTTCTAATATATCTTATACAAGATTATCAAGAGGATTCTCAGGTACACAGAATGAGAGCCAAATTTTCCAACAAGTCACTTTGAATAGGGACTTTCACTGTGGGTTTGATGAGGTCATTGCTCCTTTTCCATTCCTGTATTGAGAATGTAAATTACCTCACTTCTAGGGAATCGTGAGAATCTCTTTTTTCCCCAAGTTAGATATCAGAATAAAGTTTCTATTCTTGATAGGCTTTTTTTCTTTTTTTTAAACTACACTCTGGACTTCAATTGGATTTCATCAGTTTTTCTGTTAATGTTTCTGCTAGTCTTTGATGGTTTCTCAATCTTTCCTTCTTTTTTTTTTTTGTAACCACCATTCCTCTCAAGACCTTGATGGTCTTGAGGAGTATTGGACACATATCCTGTAGGCTAGGGTTATATGTTTTGGAAAGACTACCACAGAGATGAAGTGTCCTTCTTTTCACGTTGTATCAGGAGAACATGATATCCATATTAGGGTGGTCCATTGCTTTAGTCATCTTGGGCTACTATAACAAAATACCATGGATTAGTTAGTTTGTTTGTTTTTTAAAGATTTTATTGGAGCTCAGTACGCTGGGATCATGATCTGGTCCAAAAGCAGATGCTTAGCCTACTGAGCCACCCGGGCATCCCAGATTGGGTTTTTAAACAAGAGACATTTATTTCTCACAGTTCTGGAGGCTACGTCCAAGATCAAGGCACTAACAGATTTGGTTACTGATGAGAGCTCTCTTCCTGGTTGCAGCCAGCCACATTACTATATCTCCACATGGCCCTGAGAAAGAAAGTGGGAGGGAGAGGAGGGGAGTAGGATGGAAGGAGGGGAGAGGGACAAAGGGAGAGAGAGAAGGAGTACTAGTAAGTGAGTTCTAGCCTCTGCTTCTTAGAAGGACATCAGTCCTGTCATGAGGGTTCCACCCGTCCACAGCCGTTAACTTCCAAAGGCCCCACCTCTAAATACCATCTCATTGAGGGTTAGGACTTAACCATGTGAATTTGCGGGGCACATATTCAGTCCGTAACAACCCTAATCCACTATGACTGGTATCCTCAGAAGAAGAGGAAATTAGGACATAGGGAAACATAGACCAAACTGAACCACATGAAGATACAAGGAGAAAGCAACCATCTGCCAGCCAAGGAGAGAGACCTCGGAAAAAAATTGAACCTGCCAACCAACAGCTTAATCTTAGACTTCCAGCCTCAGGACCTCATCCAATCTGGGTTAGTATGGGGAGAAAAGAAGAAATGGACATGGAGGTTTTTACTGAGGAGGCCACATTGAAGTTGGGAGCTCAGCAAGCCAGGAGGCCCGTGTGCTGATGGCAAGGGCAGAACCTTGAGGATGAGGCTGGGGAGGGAGACAAGCACATGGCAAAAGACAGGGATTTTGCTTCTTTCAGTTGGTATACTGGTTCACGTGACATTAAAGATTCTCTTAGAACACGGACTTTTGAACTGTGCTATCAGAATCCTAGGTATCCTTGGGGTGCACCACTGCCTGCCAGGGCCTGGCTCTGGGAAGCTGCACCTATCTCGGCTGGAAAGATTTGCTTTTACTGTGCAAACTTCTCTTAAAAGTCTAACTTACAGAACAGGTTTTAGCCAGAAAAGACTTGAGAACTTATAGTTTTACAACATGACTTTTTTTTTTTTTAAGGATTTTATTGATTTGACAGAGAGAAACACAGCTAGAGAGGGAACACAAGCAGGGGGAGTGACAGAGGGAGAAGCAGGCCTCCCACCGAGCAGGGAGCCCGATGTGGGACTCGATCCCAGGTCTCTGGGATCATGACCTGAGCCAAAGGCAATTGCTTAACCAACTGAGCCACCCAGGCGCCCCACAACATGACTTTTATATTCTGCAACATTATACTTCCTCACCCGTTTTGTGGGTATGTTTTACTTTATTTAACCAATTTCCCCAGAGCTGCATATTAAGGTTGTCTTTAAAGTTTCATTAATAAAAACTCTGATGAGCTTCTCTATGCAGAGTTTTGTGTGCGTGTCATGACTTCGTGTACTGTTCTTTCCTTAGAATTCTCTCCACATAAAACTGACTGCATTGTTTTGGAGTCAGTGGTAATGCTGCAGAATAAATGGCCCCAGCATTTAGAGGCATAAAACAAAAGTAATGTTTTATGTTGGGTCGGGGATTCAGGAGTGGCTCGACAGGACCTTTCCTGAGGTTGCAGGCAGATGATGGCTGTGGGGTCATCCTTTAAAGGCTTGAGTAGAGATGAAGGATCCACTCCATGTGTCTCTACTTGTGGCTGCTAAGTCGGTGCTAGTTGTGGGTGGGAAAACATCGTTCTTCTTCACATGGGCCTCTCCACAGGGCTGTTTGAGCATCCTCACACGTGATAGCTGATTTCCCCAGAACAAAACATTCCAGAAAGCAAGACTGAAGTTGCATTGCCTTCTGTGACCTCACAAAGGAAATCAAAGTTCCTTCTGCCATTTTCTATTGGTCACTGTGGTAAGCAGAATTATGATCCGTCAAAGATGTCCTAAAGCAGTGGAACTTGTAACTCTGTTATTTTTTATGGCAAAGGGGGAATTTACAGGTGTTTCTAAGTTAGGATTTTGAGATGGGTAGATTGTTCTGGGTTACCCAGGTGGATCCAATGTAATCATAAGGATTATTATAAGTAAAATGGGCAGGAGGGTTAGAAGCAGAGAAGGAGATGTGATTGAAGACACAGGTGTCAGAGTGGTGTGATTGCTGGCCAGGAGGCCACTAGCCATGGAAGCTGGGAAAAGCAAGGAGACAGATCCTCCTGTAGGGACTGCAGAGAAAACACACCCTGTCGACACCTCGATATTAGCTCAACCCATTTTGAACTTCTTGCCTCCAGAATTTAAGACACTGCATCTGTGTTGTTTTAAGTAGCTACATTTATAGCAATTTGTTACAGCAGCAATAGAATGTTACTGTGGTCCCCCAGCCAAGATTCACTGTGGGAGGGAACTCCAGGAAGGAGTGAATTCCAGGAGCCACCTTGGATGCCACAAAGAATATGTCTGCTTTTAAGGTATTAATAATTCTATTGTCACACTGCTCCCTAGAAAGATTTTATGAATCTCTACAACCAGAAATTTGGAGAAAAACAGATTTCATCGAGATCAGAGAAGGTGTCTTTGGAACGAGCAATCTTTCCAGCTCCTTCATCCTTTGGTGGAGGAGACTACAAAGGGGAAATAGGCTCCTTAACTGCCTGAGTTTCTTTCCTTCTGACCTAGTAGGGGAGTAGGTAGCAAATGGGAGGACTATAGGCAGAGGACCTCTCCCTATCTCCGTGTTTCCTGAGACCATTTTCTTTTCCCACCACAGTTTGTTCTGACCTTCTTCAGTAAAAGTAGATTCCTACTTGCAACTCCATAAATGCAGTTCTTAAATTCAGTTAGGAGAAAATAGGAGACTTTAAAGCCAACAGATTTCTAAATATTGGACAAATTTTTTGTTGCCTTTAATGATATTCTGAGATTTGTCTCTCAAAAGGCTGAACATTTTCATACTGTTCCAAAAAGAGGAACTTGAAATAAAGACACATGTGTGTTTAAGAGAAAACAAGTGATCTCCTTAGCAGCTAAGGTGAGCTTATTCTTTGCAGAAGGCAAAGTCTCTGCTGGAGAAAATTTTTAAAAGCTTGTCTCTGGCTCCCTGTTGATGGTGCCTAGTATCTGAATGTGCTTTCATGATGCTGATATTATATTATAGTCGTAGGCCACAGTGAATGAAGAAAGACTTATTTTTCCCACAGAGTGTCTGCTGCCTAGAAGAGAAATGCCGAGCAGGGGTCTTTCTCATTTGGGAAGTTTTTTTTGTTTTTTTTGTTTTTTTTTTTTCTTCCTGGAAGATATGACATGCTTTACAATAAATTAAACCAAGAAAGGGAATATGCCAGTAATCAGATGCTATTTCCAGTAAAGGAAGTCCAGATCCCTCCTTATGCTGTCTCAGGTTTTCCCCACAGAACTCACACAATTCCTCAAAGGGGATTTAGAGGCCACTTACCCTCATCCTATAAATGAGGGATCTGAAGGCTAGAGGCTTGATCTGCCATAAAAATTTAGGATATGGGATTACTAGGTTAAAGGCTCGATTGAAAAGAATGTATTTTATTTACCCATGCAAGTGGTTTTCTCATTACTCTCTATCTTTTCCCCCTTCCCTTATAATCAGATAGGAACTTTCAGTTGAAAAGTCTTGAAAACTCTAATCCAAAGCCTGTTTGAGCCAACAGGGTATTTACTGAGTAACGTAACTTTAAAAATCCCCAGGTAGGTTTGATTTCCATGACATTTGACTCAAGTGCTTTCTCTAGGCCCTGACTTCTCTGCTCATCCCTTGGTTCTCCATCCTCTGAGTCAGAGCCATTTTCAAAAGAGTCCATCCTTGCAGTGATATGAACCTCTCATTCTCTAGGTTCATGTCCAGTAGAAGAACGTGCTTGCCTCTCCCCTGGCTGCTCACCAAGTTTCCTAGCATCCCATTGTCTTTGACTGGGTCCTGTGCTCATCACTAAATCAGTATTGTTGGTCATGAGGTTGCATTCCTCTACTTTGTCAGACTGGATTTGTGCTCCATAACCCTAGAGCCAGGGGTAGCGCCAACATTTCTTGAATCACAGGGACTGAGAGTTGAGGGAACTTCTGGGCATTGTTACGAAAAGAAGGGGAATGGGTGCGTCTGACCCCAAGTTGCAAATGGTTTTCTGTATTCACTTTTAAAATTTCTTCCTTTCTATTTAATTTATAGAGCACCTCCTACATACTAGGAATATAATCAGGATAAAACAGATAACATCTATGACACATGTAGTTTATAATCTGAGGGAAGGAGTACAAATAATTATTAAAATAAATAACCCCACAAACAAGTGAAGTGAAAAAAAAGACAGACATTAACAGTTAGTGCTTGTGTATTAGAGAAACATGCTG
Source organism: Spilogale gracilis (assembly GCA_004023965.1). Taxonomy (NCBI): domain Eukaryota; kingdom Metazoa; phylum Chordata; class Mammalia; order Carnivora; family Mephitidae; genus Spilogale; species Spilogale gracilis. Next base: position 34,087 of record PITA01012613.1, read on the forward strand.
TAAATACAGATATCATGATGTGATAGTTGGTATATTTTCTTCAAAGTTGTCCACGTTTGCGGTGAAGGGTGGAGGTATGGATGCAATAAAATTGGGTTGGTAATTGAAGCTAATTGATGGGTATGTGGGGATCCATATACTACTCTGCTTTCATATAAGTTTGAAAGGTTCTATAATAAAAAAAGTTTAAGAAAGTAGTCCCAAAGAAAAATATGTGTTTAGGTAAGTGGCATGGAGGAGAAAATACGTATGATAAAATGATATTTATATATATAACATCCTATAACATATATATCATATGTCTGATGTACAGGAGAACCCAACCAAGTTTCAGTGGTCAGCGAAGAGATTCCAAGGAAGTGATGTATTTGTTATGATCTGAAATAATGAGACATTAGGAGGAGGAAGACAAAGGAGCCAGACAGATGGAGATCAAAATACCAATTTTATTATGGATATAATTTAAGATAGAGCTTATTACATACAGTCAGATTAAGCTTGCTAATATTTCTCTGAATTGAATTTATGCTTTGAAACTACAGGCAAGATCACAGACCAGACTACATCTTCATGAAAGCTGGAATAGGGAGTAAGATAAGAGCCTGAACAGGACTACTCAGTCTTTTCTCGCAAACACCCCAATCAAATGGAGCTCCCTGTCCTGGGATGAAGTGAGTCGGAGTGGGATGGACAAAAGACCATAAATGTCACAGGGAATTCCCCATGAATGGGTGTGTGAGGAGTGAGAGGGTAATGTTCCTTTCTAAACAAGTAGTAGTAGACTTGTTTCATGGGAGTGCAGTGGGTGGAGAATAGAGAAGTGTTTCCTGGGTAAATAAGGCTGTATGTGCAGAGGCCCTGTCTCCTGCCATGAATAAGGCATTGTGCCCTGTGTTGGGGATACATAGCGATGAACCAAATCTGGTCTCCACCCTCAAGTTGTCTGTGGTTTATATGGGAGACAAATCCAACAAGATTCAAACACAATAAACAGGATACACTTAAATATTAATAAAGAGGAGTAAATGCAACAGAGGTTAACATCATAGAGGAAGTGAAGATGAATTCTAAGTATGTGCTAGTGGAGGAGAGGGAGAAAGAGGGAGAGTGAAAGAGGAAGGTTAGGAAAGGCTTCCTGGAGAAGCAGGTATTTAACTGGTCCTTAGGGGTGGGTAGAATTCCCATAAGGGGAGGGCCAGGGAAGGACACTCCAGCAGAGGGAACTGCATGAGGCCTCTTCTGGCCTATTTTTGTCCACTGTTCCCACCTATATAATTGTCTCCACATTGTTTGAGCTTCTGAGGGAGAGGAGGCCCTTCCAATCACCTCCCCTGGGTTCCAGGAAGCCTCAGAGCACAGACCCCACATTCAGCATTCTTGCCCTCATCCTCCCACTGTTCCACACAAAGTGATCCTACCCTCAGACTTCCTGAAGCTGCTGCTTATGCGGCTCGTGTGGGTGGGTGATCATCAGCAAGCCAGAACGCAAGTCCACAATGATGCTGGTTTTATTAGTGACTTGAGGTCAAGGCTGCAGAGAATCAGAATTTGTCTCCACAGAAGGGAATACACTTGGGTGAGTGGCAGAGGAGTTTTCATTGTATGGTGTGGCTGTCACATGGAATGACACTGTCATCCTTTTCTGTTCCACCCACTTTCTAAACCTTTTAAAGAAACAAGCTTGAGAGGGTGCTTCTAAAAGTGGGAGGAGTAGTGGGAGAGAAAGTTTCCCTCCAAGGAGCACATGTGACAAGTCTTTCTCTGATGTCTTTTGCATAAATAGTGGGATTCTCACGTAAGATTGTTATTCTTAAGTAAAACAATAGATTGAAAATATGTCCGTTTTCAAAGATTCACCCAAGAGCTGTCTATTTTTGATACTTTAAGGTGTTTTTCTCGCCCTAAAAGAATTTCTATATGGTGAAAGTGCAGGTGAGGCATGCTGCACCGGATATTTTTGAACCCTTTGGCATTTACAGTTCACAGTAGGCAATGTTAAGGGGTACATACCCGTTAGGGAAAAGAAGAGGCACACTATTATTGGAATGCCCAAAGGGTTTATTGGCAGGCTGTTGTTGACCATAGGGAGTGATTTGGAACAGGTCTTCTGTGACAACCCCTCAGGATCATAGCTCCTCAGCAAATTGTAAGAAGGCGCCATTCCTCCAGATGAAGGCAGTTCCGGGCCAACCTAGAAGGAGGGGAGCACTTGCTGGGTTTCAGTGCCTACCTTGTTCTCTGGCCTGGGGCCTTTCTTCAGTGATTCACCAGCAGACCAGTGGCTATGTTCACCAACAGGCTCAAGAGTTATTAGCTACTCTGGTATGAGTCGCTGAATTTCCTTATTTTTGCCAAAATTACATCCCTTTAATGTTGAGGGTTGTCATGGTGAGTTTATGTGTCCTCTTGACTGGACTGAGAGTTGCCCAGAGAGCTGGGGAAACATTGTTTCTAGGTGTGTCTGTGGGGGTGTTTCTGTATGGGTTCAGGCTTCGAATCAGTACACTTGAGAGAAGCAGTTTGTCTTCCCCAATGTGTGCGGGCATCTTTTAATACATTCAAGGCTTGCTTAGCAGAAAAAAAATGGAGGAGGGGAGAATTCTCTCTGTGCCTGGCTAATTGGACTGGAAGTTTGTCTTCTACTGTCAGACTGGGATGTATACCATTAGTTCTGCTGGTTCTCAGGCCTTTCGACTGTGGGACTTTGGACTGCAACTCTCCCAGGGCTCTCGTGACTCCAGCTTGCAGATGGCAGATTAGGGGAGTCCTCGGCCGCCATAATCTGTGAATCATTTCCTTATAATAAATGTCTTTATATATACACCTATGGTTTCTGTTTCTCTAGAGAACCTTAACATAAGAATCAATCATGGCGTAAAAGTGGTGGATTTTTCACAAGTATATCATGGAGTTTTCTTTTTCTGGACCAAAGGATTTCATTCTCCGTTCCAAGCACTTTTTTCTTCAGGGGCACCTGGGTGGCTCAGTCATTAAGCATCTGCCTTCACTTCAGTCATGATCTTGGAGTCAGCCTTCGGCTCAGGTCATGATCCTGGAGTCCTGGGATGGAGTCCAGCATCAGGCTCCCTGCTCAGTGGGAAGCCTGCTTCTCCCTCTCTTACTCCCTCTGCTTGTGTTCCCTCTCCAGCTGTGTTTCTGTCTGTCAAAGAAATAAACAAAATTTTTAAGAACAAAAAATCAAAGCACTTTATTCTTCTGATTTTCCACATTACTTCTCCCTTCACCTCACAATACTGCCCATCTTCCCATTCTTTTTGTTTCTGACTGCATTTTTACAATATTATCTTGGAACTCCTAAGTCTCCCCTGGATATCCCATTTCATTCATAGCCATCCTGGTAGGAATGTTCTGGGCAAAGGGACTTGAAGTTTTTATTTGGTCACTGTAGAAATGAGTTTTATCTTTAAAAGTGTTAGCTTAAGAGTTCCTGCATATTTTAAATTAAGAAATTTTGAGGCTATTAAAGAAAGAATACAGATTTTATTAAAACTTTATTTATATCCTTGATTTATTCATCTGTATACTGAGTGCCAGGTCTTGAGCTAGATGCTGTGGAGAAAACAGAAGAATATAATGATGACCATGTAATCAAGATTCTTACAGTTAAATGACACAGTAGACAAAAATAAACATATTATGATACAAGATACAGTGGATCTAGTAAGCAAGTTCCAAGTGCTATAGCAGTTCAGATAAAGAGGACCTCTCTCCCAGTTAGTAGGAGCTGGGAATGCTTGATGGGAGTGACTTTGGAACTAAGGTTGAAGAATAAATTGGATGACAATGGGGTGGGTGAGAATTATAAACTGGGGTGTGGCAAAGCATAGGCATTATTGGGGGTGGGGTAGGCATGTGGTCTGATTTAACTGAAGCATACAGTATAATGATGGAAATAATGAGAGAAGTTACTGAGTACCTGTTACATGCATACATTGTATTTAATCTATAAACCCTACAAAATAATCATCATAATGCCCTTTACAGATGAAAAGGTCTTCATCTCCAAGGAGTAACTTGCCCACAGTTATGTAGCTGGTACGTGGTGGTGTTGGGAGTCAAAGCAGATCTCCTGTCAAAAGCCTGTTTTCTTTCTACTCTATGACCACTGTCCTCAGCTTTTATATATGGAGGAAAATGAGGAATGCTATTTCATTCATTCAGTAGATTGTGTAGCTTAAGAAAGAAGAGGCATATGCAAGGAAAAGAGTATGCTTTGATTAAAAAAGACTTAATAGGCAAGGAATGACAAAGGAATGCTCATAGCTAGATGACACTAGAAACATGATATTGGTGATAATAATTAGGTATCACTGAGCACCAAAAACTGGTTAGAAATTACATCATCTCTATACATCATAAAGATGATTCATTACCTAACGTGGTAGGAAGAACAGAGGTGTAGAACCAGAGAGAACTTGGTTAGAATGTTAACTTTACCCTTTTCCACACTTTGAATTAAATTAAATTATGTAAGTTATTTAAATTTATGAGCTTTAGTATTCTCATCTGTAAAATGAGCACATATACATATGTCATAGAGTTGTGAATGTAGAAAAAATTTTTTAAAATTTAAAATGCATTTTATAATAACCAAAGCAGAAGAATTAGGTAATAAAAATAAAATTCTGCTATAGAAGCAAGAGTATCTCTGAGCATGTCTAATGAAAAACATGAGGAGAGTGTATGATAAAAATATGAATATTCATAGCATCAAAATTAACCCACCTTAATAAAGGTTGTTCTTCCCTTTACAAAAAGAATTATGCCTCAGAACAGGCAACTGAGCATATGACTCTGAATTAAATGACATTCTCAGAACTGAGAGGATTTATATTAATGTATTTAACAACAAAATATACCTAAATAATCGGTTGTAAAATCTCATGAAAAATACAATGCATTCTACTGTATCAAGATAGATTTTTACATCCATTGTGTTAATGCAGTTCTGTCTGAATTTTTAATGACAATTTTAAATTCTTTTTGAGGAAAAAAAATCAGTACATCAAAAGTAGGTCATGCTGTGCATAGATTTCTTTTACTAGCTTGATGTGTGCTAACATAATAGACTGAGAATTAAATCTTCTCAGAATGACAGATGGATGATTCTGATTTTTATATTGAGCATCAGAAATATTATAAACATATTTATCAAAAATATTGCTGTGGTGGTTTCGAGTGGAATAGTCTTGCAAAAAGCACTTCTTTAGAAGGCTTTGTTTTTGTAAATAGACTCTTCTAATTGAAACTCTTAGGTGGAAACCTCCCAGAGGTAAATCCTGTAATTGCTGAAAGCAAGGAGGGAATGTCCAGCATGCCAGATAATTTCACCTTCCTCAAACCCTAGCCCCCGATGCTTTAATTGATCGCCTACCCTATCCCAGGGCACTGGACCTCGATTAACTTATTCAAAGAAATATTTGGAATGACTTTTAAGCGTATCCGACCAGCAGAGTTTTGAGGATGTGTTTATGTTCATTTTGTAAAGCATCAAAGAACTATCCCTAGAACATATTGTGAAGAATCCTATCAAACTATATCAACACTGTTATCAGATTTGTAAAGCAGAAAAAAGACAAAACACCAAAAAAACAAAACCCAAACCCCAAACTGGGAAAGCATATTTTTGAAAGAGTTCTCTTCAAGACACTAGGGCAAAATGCTGAAAAAGAAGTCCATCCTGCAAGATATGTCATCATTTTTGCTCTGGAATAACTTATACAAAAAGTACAGTTTTAAAAGTTGAATAAATGATTGCAATAAACTGATTAGTCTCACCCTGACTTGCAGTCTCAATCTGAGTAATTTCAACAGAGATCCATACAGATTACAATAACTTTTACTGCTTTTATATTCTTTTTTTTTTTTAAAGATTTTATTTATTTGACAGAGAGAAACACAGCCAGAGAGGGAACACAAGCAGGGGGAGTGAGAGAGGGAGAAGCAGGCTTCCTGCCCAGCAGGGAGCCCAATGTGGGACTCGATCCCGGGTCTCCAGGATCATGACCTGAGCCGAAGGCAGTCGCTTAACCAACTGAGCCACCCAGGCACCCAGCTTTTATATTCTTAATATTCAGGTATTCCCATGTCTTTGTTTGTTTTTTTTTTTAAGATTTTATTTTTTGGGGAGTGGTAGTGGAGGGAGGAGCAGAGGGAGCAGGACAAGCAGTCTCAGTGCTGAGCTTGGAGCCCAACGTGGGGCCTGATTTCATGACCCAGAAATCATGACCTGAGCTAAAATCAAGACTTGGGTGCTTGGGGCACCCCAGGTGGCTCAGGCTGTTTATTGGCTGCCTTCTGCTTGGGTCATGATCCCAGGATCCTGGGATCGAGCCCCATCTTGAGCTTCTTGTTCAGCAGGGAGTCTACTTCTCCCTCTGCCCTTCCCCCCAGCTTGTGCACTCTCTCTCAAAAATTAAAAAAAAAAAAATCTTTAAAAGAGTGGGATGGGGGCGCCTGGGCAGCTCAGTTGGTTAAGTGACTGCCTTCGGCTGGGGTCATGATCCCAGAGACACGGGATCGAGTCCCATGTCAGGCTCCCTGCTTGGTGGGAAGTCTGCTTCTCCCTCTCTCACTCCCCCTGCTTATTATGTTCCCTCTCTGGCTGTGTTTCTCTCTGTCAAATAAATAAAATCTTTGAAAAAAAAAAAAAGAGTGGGATGCTTAACCCTCTGAGCCCCTTGGGTGCCCCTGGTATCCCCAACTGTTAAAAAAATTTATACATCTTAAACGTGGAATTTATCTCGTTTTTAGTGGTTTGTTTCATGTAATTAGCCCTAAATTTAGATGCATAAAATGTACAAAAATGGTCACTGTTGCTTTATTTATAACAGCAAAACTATTGGAAAGAGCCAAGTATCTAATAATAGTTTATTTATTTATTTTTCTAATAATAGTTTAAATACATTAAACCAGATTCATAAGTTGGAATATTATGCAACCCTTAAAAGTGGAGGTTTTTACATTTTTTTTAAAGATTTTATTTTTTATTTGAGAGCAAGAACACAAACAGGAGGAGTGGCAGACAAAAGGAGAGGGAGAAGCAGGCTTCCCGCTGAGCAGGGAGCCTGCATGGGGCTGATGCCAGGACCCCGAGGTCATGACCTGAGCCCAAGGCAGGATATTAACTGACTAACCACCCAGGAGCCCCAAAAGTGGTTTTTGAAGAATAGCTTATAATTTCAGAAAACTCTTGAGGTTTGATATAAGTATTAAAATTAAAATTATAGATTCAGTTTCTATCTAAATTTTAAAAATACGAAAATATGTTTGCATTAAAATTATTGGCAAGGAATATACAAAAATATAACTGCTTGTTTGGGGCTTTTGGGATTTTGAATGATTTTTTTTCCATTCATTCATTCACTAATTCATTCATGTAACAAATCTTTACTGAAAACCTAACATGTGATAGGTATATAAGAGAGCTAAACAATTAATGGAGAGCAAAAATTAAATAGCCTCTGTCATCATTATGCTTCCAATCTATTGGAGAAGACCTATATTTCCCTTTCTGTATTTTCATTGTTAGTGTATAAGAATGCAACTGATTTCTGTGCATTGATTTTGTATCCTGCCACATTACCGAATTGTTGTATGAGTTTTCGTAGTTTGGGGGTAGAGTCTTTTGGGTTTTCCATATAGAGTATCATGTCATCTGCAAAGGGAGAGAATTTGACTTCTTCTTTGCCATTTTGAATACATTTTTTTTCTTTCTGTTGTCTGATTGCTGTTGCTTAGGACTTCTAACACTATGTTGAACAATAGTGGTGAGAGTGGGCATCCTTGTCTTTTTCCTGATCTCAGAGGAAAGGCTGTCAGTTTTTCCCTGTTGAGAATGATGTTCGCTGTGGGTTTTTCATAGATAGATTTTATGAGGTTGAGGAATATTCTTTCTATCCCTATACAAAATACAACATCCATTCCTGAGTTTTAATCAGGAATGGATGTTGTATTTTGTCAAATGCCTTTTCTGCATCAATTGAGAGTACCATGTGGTTCTTCTCTCTTATTGATTTGTTCTATCACATTGATTGATTTGCAACTGTTGAACCACCCTTGCATCCCTGGGATAAATCCCACCTGGTCATGGTGGATAATCTTTTTAATGTATTGTTGGATCCTATTAGCAAGGATCTTTTTGAGAATCTTGGCATCCATATTCATCAGAGATATTGGTCTGAAGTTCTCCTTTTTGATGGGGGTCTTTGTCTGGTTTAGGGATTAGAGTAACACTGGCTTCATAGAAAGAATCTGGAAGTTTTCCTCTGTTTCTATTTTCTGAAACAGCTTCAGGAGAATAGGTGTTATTTCTTCTTTGACTGTTTGGTAGAATGCCCCAGGGAATCCATCAGATCCTGGGCTCTTGTTTTTTGGGAGGTTTTTTATCACTGCTTCAATCTTGTTACTAGATATTGGTCTATTCAGATTGTCAATTTCTTCCTGTTTCAGTCTTGGAAGTTTATAAATTTCCAGGAATGCATTCATATCTTCTAGGTTGTTAAACTTATTGGCATATAACTGTTGATAGTAATTTCTGATGATTGTTTCTATTTTCTTGGTGTTAGTCATGATCTCTCCACTTTCATTCATAACTTTATTAATTTGGGTCTTCTCCTTTTTCTTTTGGATTAGTTTGGCCAATGGTTTATCGATCTTGTTAATTCTTTCAAAGAACCAGCTTCTAGTTTCATTGATGTGTTTTACTGTATCTCTAGTTTCTAGTTCATTGAGCTCTGCTCTAATCTTTTTTTTTTTTTTTTGATCCTTTGAGTGGGGATTTTTAAAAATTTTTTTCAGTGTTCCAAGATTCATTGCCCATTCCCCATACCCAGTGCTCCATGCAATAGGTGCCCTCAGTACCCACCACCAGGCTCTCCCATCCCTCCAAGTCCCTCAGTTTTTTTCTGTGTCCAAAGTCTCTCATGTTTCATTTCTCTCCCTGAATTACCCTACTTCCCATTTCCTTTCCTTCTCCTACTGTCTTCTATATTACCCATTATACACCACAAGTAAGTGAAACCATGTGATACTTGACTTGAGCTCTGCTCTAATCTTAATTATTTCCCATCTTGTGTGTGGTGTTGGTTTAATTTTTTGTTGATTTTCCAGTTCTTTAAGGTGTAATGACAGTTCGTGTATTTGGCATTTTTCTATTTTTTTGAGTGAGGCTTGGATGGCCATGTATTTCCCTCTTAGGACTGCCTTTGCTGTATCCCATAGGTTTTGGATCGACGTATCTTCATTCTCATTGGTTTCCATGAAGTGTTTCAGTTCTTCTTTGATTTCCTGGTTGATCCACAGATTCTTGAGCAGGATCGTCTTTAGCTTCCAAGTGTTTGATTTTCTTCTGAACTTTTTGTTGTCGTTGAGTTCCAGTTTCAAGGTATTGCGGTCAGAGAATATGCAGGGAATAATCTCAGTCTTCTGGTATCGGTTGAGCCCTGATTTGTGACCTAGTATGTGGTCTATTCTGGAGAAAGTTCCATTAGCACTCGAGAAGAGTGAGTATTCTGCTGTTTTAGGGTGGAATGTTCTGAATATATCTATGAGATCCATCAAGATGGTCCTCCATCCCCTCACTTTCAATCTGGAAGTGTCTTTAGATTCTAGATGTGTCTCTTGTAAACAGCATATGGAGGGGTCCTGTCATTTTATCTAGTCTGAAACTCTGTGCCTCTTTATTGGAGCATTTAGGCCATTCACATTGAGAGTGATTATATATTCAGGCTTTTGTTCTCTGGAGGATTTATTCTTTTGTGGCTTTTTGCAGCTTTTGAGAAAGTCAGGTCAGAGCAAGATATCTATACCCAGACCTCCTTCCCAGAGAAAGCCCTCAGCTAACAACTCTCTGGATGGTGCAGTGTTCACAGCCTTTCTTTGTATCTTCCCCTTTGGCCGCTTGTCACAACTGGGCACACCCGCAGCTGCTGGTCAGATTGGTGCCCGAAGCCCCCACTTGTCGTTTTTCTCCCAGGCCATGGAAACTGCAACTGATTTCGGGTCATGGGACCTTGTCTCTGCCCAGCAAGTCGGTAGTGCACACCCACATGGGAGGTACTGAGATCCCGTGGTTCCACAGGTCATGCTCAAGTCTGCAAAATTGCCTCCTCTGGGGGCAGCATGCCTGGCCAAAGGGGCGGACAAAAGCGGTGGGAAAAAAAAGTGGCGGTTTTAAGGATACTCCACTCCTCCGTGTTCCCTCGCGTGGCACCGGGGAGCGCTTTCTCTCCACAGATCTACTTCCCCATCAAAGGCAGTCAGCTTTCCCTCGATGCCCCTCAGCCTCTCCATTTTTGCCTGCTTTTAATCAGACCATAATCTGCTCTTATTCCCCAAACACAGAGCACTTTTGTGCTGGGGTATTGCTTTCCAATGGGTCGCCTCTGTGGCTTCCTCTCCCACATCCCTTTGTCTTTGGATATCACTCTGAGCATTCCCACTCCACTCTAACTCTTTGTCGAAGCTCTTCTTCCCCTGTAGAGATCCAGAAGTGGGAAATATTACATTTCAGGCTGATTTCTTGGGTGTTCACAGTGTTCTTGCAGTGTTTTTTACAGGTATTCATCTCACTTCAGGGGACTCCCCAAAATGGGGTCACCTAGCTTTCCGCCATCTTGCCCCCCTTCTATGTATGGGTCTTAAACTCAGAGTTCATTCACCCTCTTATCCCAAGTGACTGGCATATTGTAGGCATTTAATAAATTCTTACAGAATGAATGAATATATGAATGGACTGGAGAAGTAAATTTGGGAGTCACTTGCTTATGGTTGATAATTGAAGTCCTATTGGATAAAATTCCTAAGAGTATAGACTGAGAAGAAAGGAGGACATAGAAAAATTCCATTTAATGACTTCAAAGAAGGATAAGGAACACAGAGAATTAAAGAGGTTGCAAGAAAACTAGATGTCATTCTGTCTTGAAAACCACGAGAGAGAGGTCAGTTTTCTCAAAACTGCTGATAAATCATACATGGCGAGGATCCAAAATGAACAGCCTTAGGGTTTAGATATTACAAGCCATTAATTAATGAACTTAGCAAGAATTATTTAGGTAAAGAGTGAGTGGGATGAAGGGGAGAAAGGGATAGAAATGGTATTGGGGCACCTGGGTGGCTCAGTCAGTTAAGTGTTTAACTTTTGGTCTCAGCCTAGGTCATGATCTCAGGGTCCTGAGATGGAGCCCCACTCGGAGCCCCCATCATGCTGGACACTCAGTATGGAGTTGTTCTTTGTTCCTCTGTCTCTCAAAGAAAGAAGTAAAATCTTGTAAAAGAAATGTTATCTAAAGTGTGATGGAAGGGCCAATGGAGGCTATTGATTGATTAGGTGATTGAAGGGGATTTGACTCTGGTTAAAGTTGGTGGGGAAAGATGGATTCTGATTGTGTGTGTGTGTGTGTGTGTGTGTGTGTGTGTGTGTGTGTGTATAAGATTTGAAAATATAAGAAGGATATTATATAAATTTCCCATGAAGCTCAGAGGAAATGAAATTTAATGCTATCATAGTCTTGAAGGAGTATCTTTTTAGGATAATAAATAAAAGCTGAGGAAGTGAGTGGGTTCTCAAAGAGGATAGGGGTACTTTGTCTTTCTAAAAGGTGAATGGGAAGGGTACAGAAGTAAATTGACATGTTGAGCAAGATGATCTCCCTTTCTTCTGTGATGTAGAAAGATATATCATTTCTTGGAGAAAGGAGGGAGGCAAATTTAGAATGAGAAATTTGGAGGTTTCAGGAAAAATGAGGGCACTTTAAGTAGTTATTTTATTTATTTTTATTTTATTTTATATTTTAATTTTTAAAAATTTTTGTTTTTTCCATAACCCAGCCACCCTATTCCCCCCAACCTCTCAGCAACTGTCAGTTTGTTTCCTGAGATTAAGAGTCTCTTATGGTTTGTCTCCCTCTCAGTCCCATCTTGTTTCTTATTTTCCTCTCCCCATGCCACATGACCCCCCCACCCTGCCTCTCAAATTCCTCATATCGGATAGATCATATGATAATTGTCTTTCTCTGATTGACTTATTTCACTCAACATATTACCCTCCAGTTCCATCAATGTCATTGCAAATGGCAGGATTTCATTCTTTTTGATGGCTGCATAGTATTTCATTGTAGATATATATTTCATCTTCTTTATCCATTCCTCTGTTGATGGACATCAGGTTCTTCCCATAGTTTGACTATTGTGGACATTGGTGTTATAAACATTCAAGTTCATGTGCCCTTCAGATCACTACATGTGTATCTTTAGGGTAAATACCTACAAGTGCAATTGCTGGGTCATAGAGTAGCTCTATTTCAACTTTCTGAGGAATCGCCATACTGTTTTCCAGAGTGGCTATACTAGCATGCATTCCTATTAACAATATAGGAGGGTTCCCATTCCCCACATTCTCGCCAATGTCTGTTGTTTCCTGACTTGTTAGTTTTAGGCATTCTGTCTGGTGTGAGGTAGTATCTCTCTGTGGTTTTGGGTTATATTTCCCTGATGCTGAGGGATGTTGAACACTTTTTCATGTGTCTATTGCCCATTTGGATGTCTTCTTTGGAGAAATGTCTGTTCATGTTTTCAACCCATTTCTTAAGTTGGATTATTTGTTCTTTGGGTGTTGAGTTTGGTAAGTTCTCTATACATTTTGGATACTAGCCCTTTATCTGATATATCATTTGCAAATATCTTCTCCCATTCTGTCAGCTGCCTTTTGGTTTTGGTGGCTGTTTCTTTTGCTATGCAAAAGCTTTTGATCCTTATGTAGTCTCAATAGTTCATTTTTTCCCCTTGCTTCCCTTGCCTTTGGCGATATTTCTAGGAAGAAGTTGCTATGGCTGAGGTTGAAGAGGTTGCTGCCTGTGTTATCCTCAAGGACTTTGATGGATTTCTGTCTCACATTGAGTTGTCTCTTTCAACATTCCGCTAGCTCTTCGGGGTCTTTTCTGGTTCTGTGTAAATTTTAGGATTATTTGTTCCATTTCTTTGAAAAAAATTGATGGTATTTTGGTATAGATATTAAATGTGTAGATTGCTTTAGGTAGCATAGACATTTTCACAATATTTGTTCTCCCAATCCATGAGCATGGAATGTTTTTCTATTTCTTTGTGTCTTCCTCAATTTCTTTTATGAGTAATTTATAGTTTTCTGAGTAAAGATTCTTTGCCTCTTTATTTAGATTTATTCCTAGGTATCTTATGGTTTGGGGTGCAATTGTAAATGGGATTGACTCCTTAATTTCTCTTTCTTCTGTCTTGATGTTGGTGTATAGAAATGCAACTGATTTCTGGGCATTGATTTTATATCCTGACACTTTACTGAATTCCTGTATGAGTTCTAACGGTTTTGGAGTGGAGTCTTTTGGGTTTTCCACATAAAGTATCATATTATCTGCAAAGAGTGAGAGTTTGACTTCTTCTTTGCCTATTCGAATGCCTTTTATTTCTTTTTGTTGTCTGATTGCTGAGGCTAGGACTTCTAATACTATATTGAATAGCAGTGGCAATAGTGGACAGCCCTGCCACATTCCTGACCTTAGGGGAAAAGCTGTCTCTTTTCCCCCATTGAGATGATATTCAATGTGGGTTTTTCATAGATGGCTTTAATGATATTGAGGTATATAACCTCTATCACTACACAGTGAAGAGTTTTGATCAAGAAAGGATGCTTTACTTTGTCAAATGTTTTTCAACATCTATTGAGAGGATCATATGCTTCCTTTTCTTTCTTTTATTAATACACTGTATCACATTGATTGATTTGCAGATCTTGAGCCAATCTTGCAGCCCAGGAATAAATCCCACGTGGTCATAGTGAATAATCCTTTTAATTTACTGTTGGATACTATTAGCTAGTATTTTGGTGAGAATTTTTGTGTCCGTGTTCATCAAGGATATTGGTCTGTAATTCTCCTTTTTGATAGGGTCTTTGTCTGGTTTTGGGATCAAGGTAATGCTGGCCTCACAAAATGAGTTTGGAAATTATCCTTCCTTTTCTATTTTTTGGAACAGTTTCAGGAGAATAGGTATTAGTTCTTCTTTTCATGTTTGGTAGAATTCCCCTGGGAAGCTGTCTGGCCCTGGACTCTTGTTTGTTGGGAGATTTTTGATGACTGGATGACTGCATCAATCTCCTTACTGATTATGTGTCTGTTCAGGTTTTCTATTTCTTCTGGGGTCAGTTTTGATAGTTTATATGTCTTTAGGAATGCATCCATTTCTTCCAGATTGTCAAATTTGCTGGTGTATATTTGCTTATAATATGTTCTTATAATTGTTTGTATTTCTTTGTGTTGGTTGTGATTGTTCCTCTTTAATTCATGATTTTATTAATTTGGGTCCTTTCTCTTTTCTTTTTGATAAGTGTGGCCAGGGGTTTTTCAATCTTGTTAATTCTTTCAAAGAACCAGCTCCTAGATTCATTGATTTGTTCTACTGTTCTTTTGGATTCTATGTCCTTGATTTCTGCTCTGATCTTTATTATTTCTTTTCTCCTGCTGATTTAGGCTTTCTTTGTGGGTGTTTCCCCAGCTCCTTTAGGTATAGACTTAGGTTGTATACTTGAGACCTTTCTTGTTTCTTGAGAAAGGCTTGTTTTGCTATATACCTTCCTCTCAGGGCCACCTTAGCTATGTCCCAAAGATTTTGAACAGTTGTATTCTCATTTTCATTTGTTTCCATCAATTTTTTAAATACTTATTAATTTTCTGGTTGACCCACTCATTCTTTAATAGGATACTCTTTAGCTTCCATGTATTTGGGTTCTTTCCTCTTGTGGTTAAGTTCTAGTTTCAAAGCACTGTGGTCTGAAAATATGCAGGGAATGATCCCAATCTTTTGATACTGGTTGAGACCTGATTTTTGACCCAGGATGTGATCTATTCTGGAGAATGTTCCATGAGCACTAGAGAAGAATGTGTATTCTGTTGCTTTGTATGGAATGTTCTGAATATATCTGTGAGTCCATCTGTTTCAGTGTGTCATTTAAAGCCTTTATATCTTTGCTGATCTTTTGCTTACATGATCTGTCCATTTCAGTGTGTGGGGGGTATTAATGTCCCCTACTATTATTGTATTATTGTAAATGTGTTTCTTTGATTTACTTATTAATTGGTATGTATAATTGGCTGCTCCCATGTTAGGGGATAGATATTTAAAATTATTAGAACTTCTTGTTGGACAGACCCTTTAAGTATGATATAATGTCCTTCCTCATCTCTTACTATAGTCTTTGGCTTAAAATCTAATTTTTATGATATCAGAATTGCCACCCCAGCTTTCTTTTGATGTCCATTAGCATGGTAAATTGTTTTCCACCTCCTCACTTTAAATCTGGATGTGTCTTTTGGCTCTAAAATGAGTTTCTTGGAGACAGCATATTAATGGATTTTTTTTTTTTAAATCCATTCTGATACCCTGTGTCTTTTGATTGGGGCATTTATCCCATTTACATTCAGGGTAACTATTGAAAGATATGAATTTAGTGCCACTGTATTGCCTGTGAGGTGATTGTTACTGTATATTGTCTCTGTTCCTTTTTGGCCTGTTACTTTTAGGCTCTCTCTTTGCTTAGAGGACCCCTTTCAATATTTCCCATAGGACTGGTTTGGTGTTTGCAAATTCTTTTGGTTTTGTTTTTTCTCAAAGCTTTTTATCTCTCCTTCTATTTAGATTTACAACCTAGCTGCATATAGTATTCTTGGCTGCATATTTTTCTCACTTAGTGCTCTGAATATATCATGCCAGTCCTTTCTGGACTGCCAGGTCTCTGTGGATAGGTTTATTGCCAATTTAATATTGGCAATCTAATATTTCTGCCATTGTATGTTACAGACCTCTTCTCCGGAGCTGCTTTCAGGATTTTCTCTTTGTCAGTGAGTCTTGTAAGTTTTACTATTAGAGACAGGGTATGGACCTATTTTTATTGATTTTGAGGGGTGTTCTCTGTGCCTCCTGGATTTTGATGCTGTTCCCTTCACCAAATTAGGGAAATTCTCTGATATAATTTGCTCCTATATACCTTCTGCCTCTCTCTTCTTCTTCTGGGATCACAATTATTCTAATATTGTTTCATATCATGGTATCATTTATCTCTTGAATTCTCCCCTCCTGGTCCAGTAGTTGTTTGTCTCTCTTTTTCTTAGCTTCTTTCTTTTCTATCACTTGGTCTTCTATATCACCAATTCTTTCTTCTGCCTCATTTATCCTAGCTGTAAGAGTCTCCATTGTTGATTACACCTCATCAATAGCTTTTTTGATTTCAACTTGGTTAGATTTTAGTTCTTTTATTTCTCCTGAAAGGGATTTTATTTCTCTAGAAAGGGATTCTCTTATATATTCCATGGTTTTTTGAGCCCAGCTAGCACCTTGATGATTGTCATTCTGAACTTTAGTTCTGACTTGTTACTAATGCCCCTTTATGTTCCTAGCCATTGGTACTGCCTCTTGTTCTTTTTTTTTTTTTTTTTTTTTTAGGTGAGTTTTTCTGCCTTCTCATTTTATCCAGATAAGAATAGATTAATGAGAGAATAAAATAATAAAAGGTTAGCAATGACCCCAGAAAGATATACACTAACCAAATCAGAAGAGACCCAAAACCAGGGGGAGAATAAAGGATAAAAAAAAATCTCCATCTCCATCTATATCTATCTATATTTATTTGTCTTTCTCTCTATATATGGTTAGACTGATAAATAGAACAGAGCCACACACTTGATTTTGGGTATATTTTGGTGTATTAGAAGAAAGTGCCTCCCAAAATTTTAAAGAAAGAAAAACTTATATATGTACAAAAATAAGGGTATACATGATGAAGGGATGGAATATGACTGTAAAGATGAAAATTAAGGATTCTAAAAAAGGAATTGATAAGATAATAAGTTAGTTGAGGAAAAAAAAGGAAAGAATGTGATGAGGCTGGAGACTAGAATGCTAGATTTAGGGTATATTTTTATCTATTAGAATAAACTGTATCCCAAAGTTTTAAAGAAAGAAAAACCTATATGTATACAAAAAATAAGCTTAAATACAATGAAGGAATAGAATATGACTAAAACAATGAAAATTAAAAATATATTTTTTAAAAAAGGTGTTGATAAATAGTTTTAAAAAACTTTAAAATAGGAAAGAGAAAACAATTTAAAAAAGAAGAATTGAGAAAAAATTTAAAAAATCAAAACAAATTTAACTTTGAAAGACTAAAGAATCTTGGGGAAAAAGCCATGAATTCTACATGATGCATTCGCCTAGCTCTGAAGTTCCGCGTTTTTTTTGTTTGTTTGTTTTCCAGCAGTTCTTATTGATCGATGAACTTGGTCTTGGCTGGATGTTCTTGCTGATTGTCTGGGGAGTGGCCTGCTGTATTGATTCTCACATGTCTTTGTCCCAGGTGGAACTGCCCCATCCTTGCCAGGGGCCAGGCTAAGCAATCTGCTCAGTTCACCTTCAGGAGCTTTTGTTCCCTGAATGCTTTCCGTAGAGCTTTGGAGGATGGGAATGAAGATGGCGGCCTCCCAGTCTCCGACCCAGAGCTGGCCAGAGCTCAGGCCTCACTTCTCAGTGAGCCCTCAGAGAAAAGAAGTCAATCAAGCCTGTTTTGCTGGTCTCTGGCTGCACTCTGTGCTCACTCATCCTGTGATTGAGTGTTTCTATCTCTGGTGCATGGCCCCGTTTGGACTCTCCAAACCCAGCAGATTCCTACAGCACGCTCCCATGCTGCCGTCTCCCCAGATCTGCCACTTGTGGGATCTCTGCTTGAAGAACAGTGGGCCCACTGCACCTCGGATCATGGTTTAAGGTAAGCCCCAGCTGAGAGGTCTCTCCTCAGCTTCATCCCTATAGCCGCCTTCCCCGCTCCCATACCTGGAGCTCTGTCATGCTCAGGGACCCTGGGTCCTTCTGTGACCCTGAGGGTCCCGAGACCACACGGTGCCAGCGAGGCTCCACCACCGCCCTCCCTGCTTAGCCTCTGGCACAACGTCCCTCAGTGGAGCAGACTTATAAAAGTTCTGGTTTTGTGCTCTGGCTCTACTGCTGGCAGGGAGCCAGCCCCTCCCCCCACAGTCTGTCTTTCTAAATGTTGCCTCCTATTCACTTCTCTGTGCATCCTACCTTCCAGAAAGTGGTTGCTTCTCTGTTCCTAGAATTGCCACTCTTCTTCTCTTTAATCTGTTGAGTCTGCAGGTGTTCCCACTGGTTTGATAACCATCCAGCAGAACACCTGGGACCTGATGATATCTACGTCTCCTACTCCTCTGCCATCTTGCTCCTCCCCCTCTTATTTTTTATTTTTTAAAAAAGATTTTGTTTTTAAGTAACCTCTGTACCCAATATGGGGTTTGAAATTATAACCTGGAGATCAAGGGTCACATGCTGTACCAGCAGAGCCAGCCAGGAGCCCCTAAATAGTCATTTTAGAGATTGTGAATGAGATGGTCTGAGAGACATCATAGGGAAGTCAGATAGAGGTGCCCACCTTGGTGAGGTTGGTTCTATTAGTTCATAGTGATGTTAGTCTGCCCCAGTGGTGGACTTCCTCAAGCAGTGCTAGGCCACTTGCAGCAGGAATAGAAAAAGAAAATAGTCGGGTTTATCCAGAGGTGGGATATTGCCACACCAGTGAAATATAAAGACAGCAGAGTAAGAGAGTTTGAAATATCGATGGGGATTTTTCTGTAACAAGGGACCCTGAAACCTAAGCTGGATATGTGAAGAAAAGAGAGGGATCCTAATGTCTTACTGATAGATTGATGCTAGAAGCATCAGTGGACTCATGTTTCCAAAGAGGTTGGAGATTGATCATAAATAAGCAAGTTTGAAATGTAGTTTTTATCAAAGAATGGAATTTTTGAATTAAGTAACATTCCTAAGAAATACTATACACACCTCCTCCTTCCCACCAGTCCCATCTGTAGCTTCCCTTTCTGCAGTTTCAGGTTACCTTCAACATCTGCAATCAGGAAGCAGGTGATTCTTTTTCTGATGAATTGTCTGGTCAATAGTAGCCTAAGGATATGTCGAAAGCCCACGTCATTCATCTTCATTTCATCACATAGATGTATTATCAACTCACATCATCACAAGAAGAAGGATGAACACAGGATAAGAAATTATTTAAAAAAATTTTTGAGTATAGCTGATATACAATATAACATTAGTTTCAAGTGTACCATTTAGTGATTCAACTTCATCATATTGTTGTTCTCGCCACAAGCGTAACTACCATTTTCCATCATACAACACTATTATGGTCTTATTGACTATATTCCCTGTGCTGTGCCTTTTATTCCCATAACTTGTGCATTGCACGACTGGACGTCTGTATCCTCTCACTGCCCTTTAACCATTCTCCAACTCCCCTGCCTTCCTTCTGGCAGCCATCAGTTTGTTCTGTGTATTTATAAGCCATAATAAGATATTTTGAGAGGGAGAGAGAGACCATATCCATGTAATTTTATTACAGTATTTCCATTTTATTATTGTTATTAATCTCTTAATATGCCTAATTTATAAATTAAATTTTATCATATGTATGTATAAGAAAAAATGCAATCTATATAAAGTAGTATCTTCAGCTTAGACATCCACTGACTGTTTTGAAATGTATCTCTCATGGTTAAGGGGTGCAGGGACTACTGTATTTTAAAATAATCAACAAATTTAACTCCTAAGTTAGTCTATGTACTTCTCAATCAAAGGTGTCAAATATTTTTGTTATGAATTCTTTATACTAACAAATTCTGAAGATCCCCACCTGGGTATTATAATAATCTGGTTTAGTAACTATCAAATGAGAAGATGCTTTTCAAACATATTGGGCCATAGGTAAATCTAACAAAGATAGTAGTATGGAGGACATTAAGAGAGGGAAGGGAAAAATGAAGGGGGAGAAATCAGAGTGGGAGATGATCCATGAGAGACTATGGACTCCAGGAAACAAACTGAGGGTTTTAGAAGGGAGGAGGATGGGGGGATGGGTGAGCCTGGTGATGGGTATTAAGGAGGCCACATATTGCATGGAGCACTGGGTGTTATATGTAAACAATGAATCTTGGAACACTACATCAAAAACTAGTGATGTACTGTATGGTGATTAGCATAACACAATAAAAATAAATAAGTACATAAAAATAAAGTTACACTAAATACAAAAAAAATAAAATAAAAAGAAATTTAAACAACTGAAAAAATCAGTATTTGTAACAAACATAAATCTGAGGCTATGTGCATTTGAGGGGTATCTATGTAGGTGGATATAATAATTTTATAATTCTAACCAAATTGGTTAGAATTTGGGAGAAGTAGCCATTGAACTCCAACATCCAGGATGAGGAATAGCTGGACAATAGTTTTTCAGTTTTGAATGGATTTATGGGGAGAATGACATTTTGAGAGATTTGAAACTGATGGCAAAAAATGGTTTGGTGGTTTTGAGGGAGAAGTGTGTCAGAGGTCCTTTCATTAAAAAAAAGTTCAGTGGGGGGCACACAATGATGAATAGACTGGAGTATGACAGGTTATATCTGAGGTAAGGCTGAGGTGCCAGGAGTTATCCAAGGGGAAAGAAAGTAAGGTTATAAACAATCTGACTCCATTTTCCTTTTTATTTTTCTGACCCAGTCAGAATTAGTTAAATTTAATTCCCGAGTTGATTTGGCTTCTGTGAGGTGATTCTTTGTTTTGCACCCTGGTCCTCTGCAGCCTTGTCTATGCTTCTATTTTCTAATTCACATTGTAAAGTAAAGAATTATACTCCAGGTGTGAAAAGAGTTAGGAAAGTCAGAAGGTAATTGCATATCATCCATGCTTTGTGAATATTGAAGAGAAGGAGGAAAGAAAACGAACAGCAGCAGGAGAATTTGTCTTTTTGGAGCTGATATAAAAGTTTAGACATAGCTATGTAGAGCTGTGATTTATAATTCAGTTTACAGGCTATATAACATGCTAGTTTAAAATAGGAGATCTGGAATGAGAATTTTTTGTTTGGATCCAATATCTATCTGTACCTTAACAACTGTGACCTAGAACATGCTAGTGAACCCCTGTATGTCTCAATTTTACAGCATGGAGTTGTTTGAGGATTCAATGAGATCGTCCACTTAGAATAGTGTCTGGGACTTAGAGTTCAACTAATGTTAATTGTTTTTATTATTTTTTCTTATTAGTGAAGTATTACCAGTGGTATTCTATACTGCAAGATATGAGTGTTGGCTTTTTTTGTTTGTATAAAATTGCTTGCTGGTTCATTAGCATTAATTCTTGATAAATCTAACCCATGTCTGTTAATACACATTAAGTTGTTATTGTGAGTGAATGAAAATTTGATTTAAGACATTGACCTAGTGCATGAAGTAAATCTATTCGTTAGTGTTTTCTAACTTTGCTTTTCTAAATCTAGCTAAAATCAGAATCAGACTATAGTCTTAGAAGAAACCTAAATAGCAAGCTCCCTTCCACATATTTCTAAACTCTCAACTCCCTAGCTATTGTACATTTTGACTTCTGATGATCTTTGAAGACAGAAAAAAAAATTAGCTGTTTTTCCCTTGCCATTTAGAGTGAAGTCATTATACTACAAGTAACAACAATTACTCATAAATGAGTGATAACATAGTGGCCTTACAAAATTAAGAGAATGATAACATTTTGGGTTTTTTTTAGGTTATAGGTGAATTAGAGTCAATATTCTTGACCAAACTTGAGCTTCCAAAATATTACAATATAGAGAAGGCAAAGAATAGAGACTTGGGAAATACCACAGGGATTAGTTTGAATGCTTTATATTTGAACAATGGAGTAAGTATCATTGACAATAATTGGCAGTCAATACATTCTATGCAATACAGCCCAACTGATTATGCACCTAACAAGGAAATGTCTACGTATGTAAGTGCAAAGTATCCTAAATTACATTAATATCCACTGAGCCTGTCTATTTATATGTTATGCAATGTATAATATAGTACTGATTGTATGAATCATTAATTAATTGTACTGATTGTATTAGCCATTAACTGATCATTAGTCATTCTCAAACACTGAAATGTTAAAATTCTCCTTGAACAGTTTGAAAATCCCATATGTACAACTCTCATTCATGCCATCATGAAGTTGGGCTATGAATCTATTACAGTTGCATTTACTGAAGTTCATAAAATCCAGGTGGCTTTCTTTATGTCACGCAAAGTTTATCAGTGGTCACACCTCACAACAGTTTTTTATGCAGTGATGACATTATGGAATCAGACATGCAGTTCTCTTTTATGTCAAATTCTACTGGAGACATTGTGCTTTGAGAATTTTGGTGTGGATGACTTAAAATTTGACAGAAGAATATGGGACAGATCATAGTTGGGGTTAACAAGAACTTCGTAGTGGCTTTTATTGATTACTTTCATTTGCCAAGTTGCTACTGGAACATTTCTTATACTGAGCCAAGGACGGAGAAATAAGGCACATTTATTTCATGCAAAGGTTTATACAATCAACTACATTCACTAAACAAATTGGGGGACAAAGAGCACAGGGTTAATAAAAATCCTCAGGTGATCCTCGGGTCTCATGTGTTCCAGCTTTTCCTCTTGGAAATTTTTTGCAGAGCTGCAAAGATTAAAAGGATTGACAAACATATCACCATGACCTTTCTCTCTTACACATTGATGAAGAAGGTAATGAGCAGTAAAACAGAGAATGAGTAGGCAGCAGAAGGGGTAAAGGGAGCTCACGTTCATCTGCTGACACATTAGGTTTAGTATAATCATAAATTGACTGCTTTTGGATAATCTCTTTCCAAATTAGATGAGGGCATGTGTCTAATTTTTATTTCTGAAAACAGTATAAGCACTGCCCCCCTCACACCTCACAGCGCACATAAAACAGGCCCTTCCAAAGTGGCTTCTTGATTATCTTCCACTGAATTATTCCATTAGCACAGAAGCTTTCATTGCTTTTGGGCAAGAGGGCAGGCATGGTGAGAGGATGTGGTCTGCCACTTAATGACAATGTACAGTGTGTCTTGAGTACACACTGAACAAAGAATACAACAACAGATCCTCCTGCCTAAATGGACTTAGACTCAGGAAATATCAGGCAAAAAAAAAATTGGGGGAAGATGGAAGAAATAGTCTATCAAATGTACTAGACATTTCCCTTCAGAAGTCAATGTTAAAGTCTGGGTTAGTATAACTCAGAGGTGGAGATTCTGAAACAAAAAGAACAGAGAATCAAGATGATTTTGTTGATGCTTCTTGTTTTTCATATTCCTTTTGACTCATTTATGAGAGCTGCATTTTTGCAATGGGTTTTTGTAATGTGCCTCTTTCAACGTGTGTGTGTGTGTGTGTGTGTATGTGTTGATTAGTGTTGTGTGTGCAACAGTAATTAGTGTTACTTGATTAGTGGTATCTGTTGATCTCTGTGTTGTGAGTACTGTGTGTGACTGTGGTGGTCGGTGGTGTGTGGTGGTTGTGTGTGAGAAGGTGGTGAGTGGATATGTGTGGGAGAGGCTATTGTTTTGTGGGTTTGTGAGAAGTATGGGTTTAGCTTCTGTCCAGGCAGGCCACTGACTTAATATTTGGCCGTTTGAACGAACAAACCTTTGGCATCCTTAGTTTATGGGGAAGCACAGTTCAGTGCAGAGATGCTGGCTATTTTCTTTGAAGTCTTTATTGCTAACCAGTGCCTGTATCAGTGAGATTCCATTTTAAGTTCTGAGGAAGTCCTCAGCCTCCTCAC
This sequence comes from Spilogale gracilis, assembly GCA_004023965.1. Classification (NCBI taxonomy): domain Eukaryota; kingdom Metazoa; phylum Chordata; class Mammalia; order Carnivora; family Mephitidae; genus Spilogale; species Spilogale gracilis. The sequence goes on from PITA01012613.1 coordinate 57,832, forward strand.
AAAGCAGCTGCCCTTGAACTCTGATTGTTGGGGAATCCCTCCCTCTGAATATCTTTACAGTCTGCTTTAGGAGGAGAGAAAGAAAGAATGCGAGAGGAATAAGAGGGAGAGAAAGGGGAGGAAGAGAGCTAGGAAGAGACAGACACAGAGATTCCTGCTGCTGTTCTGTGCAGCTCTGCCATTCCTAGGACAGACAACCTGGGCTTTCTCCTCTGGGGATTCTCCTTGACCTTGAGAGTAGGCTGGGCTCATAGAGTATCTCTGGAGGCACTGGTGATTATTCCCACCACCTATAAATGAGCTGAGGACTAATTAAAGTGTTGATGGATGGCTTCACAAACTGGCAGAGAACAACCTTTCGACCAACCTTATCTGGGACAAAATTAATCTTTTCAATTCTTGACTAAAAAGTCCTGCAACAACTCAAATCCATGGTTCATACCAAACCACAGTACCTCCCTTTGGACACATAATAACCATTATATATATATAATGTGAAATTGAGAAATGTCTCTCTCTTGTAAAGGAAGTAATTGCTATTTGTCCCTGTCCATTGATGACCTGAGGGAAGGAGAGCCTTGTGTTGTGGAAACATCTCCGATATAGATATATTTATATGGAGAAAAAAAGAGAGAGAGAGAGAGAGAATATGAGGGTGTGGGAAGTGGTAGAGGGAGAGGGAGAATGAGAATCCCAAGCAGGCTCCACACTGAGCATGGAGCCTGACCCTGGGGCCCAATCTCACCACCCCAAGATCATGACCCAAGCTGAAATCAAGAGTGGGACACTCAACTGACTGAGCCACCCAGGTGCCCCTCTTAGATGATAATTTTTTAAATAAGCAAGTGGAAAAGGGAAGGATAACTTCACTTTTGTTAGCTGGTATGTATACAAGGTGACTCTACTTCAGTGATAGCAATGGCCAGAGAATTACTGCTTTTTGATTCTGTGACTCTGTTAAGTCCTCAGAGGTATATTCAAAAAAATCAATATCAACTGGCTTTAGAGGAAATGTTTTTAATGGGCCTGTTGTTGCCTGGTCTCCCTGGGATGCCTGATCAATGTCTCTGCACATTGATAGAAGCACTGTGCATCCTGCTTCTGAGCAAACCATCCCAGGGGCTCAAATGCTTACAGAGGTCAGATAGATATTATAAATGCATGCAACAATTGGGTATATGACAGTAGGTAATATGTGGGATCATGTGAAATTGAGAAATGTCTCTCTCTTGTAAAGGAAGTAACTACTATTTGTCCCAGTCTGTTGATGACCTGAGGGAAGAAGAGCGCTGTGTTTGTGGGAACATCTCTTAAGGTTTCTCTATCTAGTATAAGAAACAGACTAAGCTGGGGTCACATACAGTTAAACTTGTGAATGAGTCATCCTGAAGAAAACAGAGAATCCTCTAATACTAAACTCTCTCACGAAGGAACATATTAGTCTTCTAGGGCTGCCATAACAAAATACCACAGTCTGGGGTGGCTTAACCAGTAGAAATTTGTTTTTTTCACAGCTTCGGAGGCTCTTAGTCTAATATCCAGTTATCAGCACATTTAGTTTCTGAGGCCTCTCTCCTTGGCTTATAGATGGCCACCTCATTGTGTCCTCACCTGGTCTCTTCTCCATGCTCTGGCACCCCTGGAGCTCAGACTTTTCTTTGTGTGTCCAAATGTCCTCTTCTCACAAAGACATCAGTCAGATTGGATTAGGTCCTGCCCTGCCAGTCCCATTTTAAACTTAATTACCTCTTTAAGGACTCTATCTCTAAATACAGTCACCCTCTCAGGTCCTGTGGTTTAGGACTTCAATATATGAAGTTGGAGTTGGGGAGACACAGTTGAGCCCATAACAAGGCAGCACCCCACGCTCTGGGTTTCTCAGAGGCAGGCAGCTTGGGCATCTGCATCCCAGTCTCCTCATTCAGAGCAGCAGACAAGTATGTATTATAAACAAGGAGGGAACAACTCCAGCATCACACATGCAGTGACTTAATTAATGGTTTAAGCTTATCCCTAGACAAGAATCCCCCAAGAAAGTTGTGATTAATGCAGATTATAAAGGCTTGCTAGAGAGAGTGTGGAAATACTTAACTATTGCAAGAGAATCAACTTTTTTCATAATTGTGAATCTTATTCCATTCTGGAGATGGCATTGTCCTTAAATAGTTAGTAATTGGTACTTCTGTGCCTTCTGGCATTTGTTCTAAGCACAGCTCCTATCCTCTAGCACAAAGCATTTGTGGTGAGAAATGGTGGGTTAGATGCTCTATCTGCATGTTGCCACCATCTTTGAAGTCAATAAATGCTTAGCCTTCCAGACAGAGGCTTCTACATGGATGATGAGAACAACTACACAGGCTACTTTTTCCAGTAAGTAAAGACGAGTTTAACTTTTGTGTGTGTGTGGGGGGGAACAAACAAAATAAAACAAAAACAAACAAACAAACAAACCAAACATAGTAGAAATTAAATATCCTAAGGATGTACCTGGAACTCTTCACTTAAAAAAAAGTGCATCTGCTTTTTGTTGGGTCAGATGAAAACCAGTAATATTGATCTAATAACTTAAGAATTTGGAACCAAATATTTTCACTTCCTATTTCTATAGCTTCACTTGGTTACTGGATGAATCAGAATGCTGTTGTAAGTGCTGAGGCATTTTTGCAATCCTGTGGGTAAACATCATGATATAACATTACATCTGGAATCCTAGGAAGTAGATTCTTCTAAAAAAAGTTGTAAGTAACAAACATCAGGGAGTGGAGACTTGACCTAAGGTATTTTCTTCAGTTTCTCCACTTAAGAATTTGGAATTAGGTTCAGAGACTTTAGTTCATCCCTTTTGGAGATGAGGAAATAGAAAAACAAGATTTGGAGGTGCATATCATATTTAGGCCATATGCACCCCAAGGTAGAGAAGGCCTACGTGCAGAGAAGGAGAAGATTAAAGGAGACAGCAAGAAATGTCAAAATGGGAACATCATATCTTCTAGGGTCATGGGGACTGTCATCACAGTTCCTAATTCCCATGTTCTTTCTTCTTTGCTTGCCTGTCATGGCTTAGGGATATTTGGGATATTTTCTGCCATCTGGGTTCAATGAAATATCCATGTATCTTTTTAGTAAATATTTGCTTAAGAGTGGTTGAAAAGGGGCGCCTGGGTGACTCAGTTGGTTAAGCCACTGCCTTCGGCTCAGGTCATTATCCCGGAGACCCGGGATCGAGTCCCACATTGGGCTCCCTGCTCTGCGGGAAGCCTGCTTCTCCCTCTCTCACTCCCCCTGTTTGTGTTCCCCCTCTGGCTGTGTTTCTCTCTGTCAAATAAATAAAATCTTTAAAAAAAAAAAAAAAGA
>PITA01012614.1:0-61153 GCA_004023965.1 Spilogale gracilis
AAAAAAAAAAAAAAAAAAAAAAAAAAGATCCCTCTATTTATTAAGAGAGAGTGTGTGTTGGGGGGGAGGGCTGGTGGGAGAGGGAGAGAGAATTCCAAGCAGACTCTTCACTGAATGCAGAGCCCGATGCAGGGCTCAATGCCATGACCCTAAGACTGTGACCTGAGCCAAAATCAAGAGTCTGATGCTCAACTGACTGAGCCATCCAGGTGTCCCCCAACATTTTTAATGTGTTTTAATCTTCCGATTATCATGTTATTCCTATTCACGTTTTTCAGTCTTTGGCCCAGGTAAGTTTAGTGGGTCCTTCCAACACCTGAAGTGTTTGATATATAGCCTTCCTTGTTTTCTGATTCCAAGCTCATCCTGTTCATTTCGTCTCCCAAACCTGGAATCAGCCATTCTCTCAGGAGTCTTAGTTCCTTTTAGGAAAATGATATTTAGAGACCACAATTTGTGTTAGGAACATAGACATTTTTGGGGTGCCTGGATAGCTCAGTGAGTTAAGCATCTGACTTTTTTTTTTCTTTCTTTCTTTTTTTTTAAGATTTTATTTGACAGAGAGAAACAGCCAGAGAGGGAACACAAGCAGGGGGATGAGAGGGAGAAGCAGGCTTCCCACCGAGCAGGGAGCCCGATGTGGGACTCGATCCCTGGTCTCCGGGATCATGACCTGAGCCGAAGGCAGTCGCTTAACCAACTGAGCCACCCAGGCGCCCCACTGACTTTTTTTTTTAAGATTTTATTTATTCATTTGATGGAGAGAGAATGAGAGCACACACAAGCAGGGGGAATGGCAGAGGGAGAGGGAGAAGCAGGCTTTCTGCCGAGCAGGGAGCCCTATACAGGGTTCAATTCCAGGACCCTGGGATCACAACCTGAGCTGAAGGCAGACACTTAACTGACTAAGCCATCTAAGTGCCCAGACTTGACCCATTCTAAACACAGATAGGGAACCTGGACCTTATGCTTAAGAGAGCTTGCCCTGGGTCTCCTGATGGTGGAATTGTAGAGCTCACATTTGAACCCAAGCCTTTGGGGTGATTTCATTATATGTCACAGTAGTGTTTAAGCCTTCCAATGCACATACAGTTTCCCCCTTACCTGAATGGCCTTACCAGCTGTTCCGTCTCAGCCACCACTGACCAAGCACCTACCATACTTCTTCCTGACACATAAATGCCAGGAGGTGGCGATTATTGTTGGGGTTTTTTTGCTGTAGGAAAATATACAGATGCCTAACTGACCGAGCAACTCAGGTACCCCAATAGCTGACTCTTGATTTCTGCTCAGTCATGATTTCAGGGTCATGAGATCATTTTATTTTATTAAGATTTTATTTATTTACTAGAAAGAGTGAGAGAGAGAGAAAGCACATGAGCAAGGGGAGAGGCAAAAGGAGAGGGAGAAGCAGAGTCCCCACTGAGCAGGGAGCCCAGTGTGGGGCTCGATCCCAGGAACCTGAGATCATGACCTGAGCCAGAGGCAGACACTTAACCAACTGAGATACCTGGGTGCCCTTGAAGTTAGTTAATTGTTTCTGATACTGTGTCATTTATGCATGTACATCCTGCCCTTGACCCTCTATACCTTAGAGTTCTTACATAGATACTTGCAAGTGGAACATATCCTTTTTTCCCCATTCATTCCCTCCTGTATTACTGTCAGTCTTTAAAAGGAGCACTACAGGGGTTTTATTTCAAAATTCAAAAGGGTGATAGATAAGGAGAGCATAATTTCTGTGGTAGCCTACCTAAAACTTCAAATGAAGCTTTAGTTAAATTTTACTGGACTCAAGCTGGGTGTGTTTGTGTTCTGGACTATTTGCTTTAACAGTGTTAGCATTTAAATTGTCACAACTAGGCTCTAAAGTTAACACCCCATTAAGATACACAGGGAAAGTTCATAGCTCTGTTGGTATTATTTCATTGTGCACATGGTATTATTTCAGCGTGCGCAGCCTACCACCTCAGTGTAGTAGCAAAATATTGATTACATAATGTCTTCCCCACCAGAGAACTAGAAACTGAAATAAAACACCAAAACACAACTTTAAAATTATAGAAGATTAGATTTTACTTAAAGCCCAGTAACTTCCTTCAATTAAGATTTCGCTAGATGTGAGCTTACAACTTTGGTAATCCGTGGATGTCTCTGTGAAGGAGAAACTAAAAAGACTAGTACAAGAAATTATGCCTAGATTCTGAAAACCCACCTGGGTTTGTTTTTCTTCTTTATGTTACGAGTTGTGACAACACTATTTGGAATTTGATTTAGTGGTTAATGTTGGAAGTAGAGTTAAATTTTACTTTTTTTTTATTTTTTAGAGATTTATTTTGGGGGGGGGGCATAAGGAGAGAAACTCTAGCAGACTCTGTGCTGAGCGTGGAGCCTGACATGGGGCTCGATCCCACGACCCTGAGATCATGATCCAAGCCGAAATTCAGAGTTGGATGCTTAACCTGCTGAGCCACCCAGGCACCCCTATTTTAACTTTTCTAATTTCTGCATAAAGTTTGGGTGAATATAACATAAGAATTTGTTGGGCTCCTGGGTGGCTCAGTGGGTTAGCCTCTGCCTTCGACTCAGGTCATGATCTCAGGGTCCTGGGATCGAGCCCCACATCGGGCTCTCTGCTCAGCAGGGAGCCTGCTTCCTCCCTTCTCTCTGCCTGCCTCTCTGCCTACTTGTGATCTCTCTCTCTGCCAAATAAATAAATAATACCTTAATTAAAAAAAAAAAAAAAGATTTGTAATTTGAGAGACACCTGGGTGGCTCAGTCAGTGAAGCATCTGCCTTCAGCCCAGATCATGATCCTGGGGTCCTGGGATCCAGTCCCATATCAGGCTCTCTGCTCAGCAGGGAGCCTGCTTCTCCCTCTGCCTGCCACTCCCCTGCTTCTGCTGTTATGCTGTCTCACTCCCTCTCTCGGGCAAATAAATAAATAAAATCTTAAAAAAAAAAAAGAATTTGTCATTTGAGGTGAACAAATGCTAATAGAAAGGTGCTAATAACTTTGAAAACTAGATTTGTTTTGCTTCTCAAATTAGTTAAGCTAAAGAATTCAGAGTGAAACTATAAATACAGCTTTTGTATTTGTAAGTCTGATTTCAAAGCACAGGCCAGAGAAGAGATTCTTTTTTCCATTTATTTTCTTTTCCCACTTTTCAAAAAATGAAATATTTTAGGAACAGAGAAAAGTAGAGTGTTCATGGAGTTTTTCCATTTGTTTTGAAGTTACGTTGATATGGGGTGATAGGTTAAGTAGGTGATGGAAATTAAGAAATGCAGTTGTCATGATGAGCACTGAGTGATGTATGGATGTGTTGAATTACTGTATTGTGCACCTGAAACTAATATAACACTATACGAAAACTTTTTTTTTTAAGATTTTATTTATTTGACAGAGAGAAACACAGCCAGAGAGGGAACACAAGCAGGGGGAGTGAGAGAGGGAGAAGCAGGCTTTCTGCTGAGCAGGGAGCTCGATGTTAGGCTATATGAAAACTTATATGAAAACTTAACTAAGTAGATTAATTTTGATATAATTTCAAATGTACAGAAAAGTTCCTAGAAGAATACAAAGAACTTTAGTATAGCCTTCATCCATATTCACTATAATTTTTTAACTTTTTGAGATATGTGATAAACTGCATCTGTTTAAAATGTACAGTTTAAGTCTTGACATATTGTATACACCAGTGAAATCATCACTACCACCAGAATAATGATGACTTCTAAAAGTTTCCATGTTCCTTTGTTATCTCTCTCCTGTCCGTACTATCCTATTCCTAGGCGACAACTATTCTGCTTTCTATCACTGCAGGTTGATTTCCGTTTCTAGAATTTAATGTAAATAGAATCATGCAGTATATGTTCTTTTTCCCCTCTGTATCTTTTACTCAACGTAATTATTTTGAGATTTAGTCATGTTAGTTTCATGTTAATTGTTACCATCTTGCCATATTTGCTTTTATATTCGTGTGTGTATGTATGCACACCCCATCTTTTTTCCAGAACTGTCTGAAAGTAGTTGTGTATATTATACTCTTTCCCTTCTTACTATTTAATGTACTTTTTTTTTTCTTAAAGATTTTATTTATTTGACAGAGAGAAACACAGCCAGAGAGGGAACACAAACAGGGGGAGTGAGAGAGGGAGAAGCAGGCTTCCCGCCGAGCAGGGAGCCCCATGTGGGGCTCAATCCCGGGGATCATGACCTGAGTTGAAGGCAGTCGCTTAACCAACTGAGCCACCCAGGTGCCCCAAATGTACTTTTTTTTTTTAAGATTTTATTCATTTGACAGAGAGAAACACAGCCAGAGAGCCACCCAGGCGCCCCTTAATGTACATTTTTTAAAAGACTTTATTTACTTACTTGGCAGTGAGAAAGAGCACAAGCAGGGGGAGCAGCAGGCAGGGGGAGTGGGAGAATCAGACCTCCAGCTGAGCAGGGATCTCAATGTGGGGCTCAGTCCCAGGACCCTGGGATCATGACCTGAGGCGAAGGCAGATGTTTAACCACCTAGTCACCCTTAATGTACATTTCTTTTTTTTCTTTTTTAAAGATTTTATTTATTTGACAGAGAGAAACACAGCCAGAGAAGGAACACAAGCAGGGGGAGTGAGAGAGGGAGAAGCAGGCTTCCCGCCGAGCAGGGAGCCCGATGTGGGACTCGATCCCGAGTCTCCAGGATCATGACCTGAGCCGATGGCAGTCGCTTAACCAACTGAGCCACCCCAGCGCCCCTTAATGTGCATTTCTTAAGAACAAATATATTCTCTGGGACGCCTGGGTGGCTCAGTTGGTTAAGCGACTGCCATCGGCTCAGGTCATGATCCTGGAGACTCGGGATCGAGTCCCACATCGGGCTCCCTGCTCGGCGGGAAGCCTGCTTCTCCCTCTCAGTCCCTCTGCTTGTGTTCCCTCTCTAGCTGTGTTTCTCTCTGTCAAATAAATAAAAAATCCTTTAAAAAAAAAAAAGAAGAAATATATTCTAATATATAATCACAGTACCATTATCAAATTCAGGAAATTTAATATTGATACACTATTTTTTAAGTTGTTTAGCTTACATTCCTTTTTTTTTTAAGGATTTTATTTATTTGAGAGAGAGAGTGAGTGAGAACATGAGAGGGGAGAAGGTCAGAGGAAGAAGCAGACTCCCCACGGAGCTAGAAGCTCAATGTGGGACTCGATCCCGGGACTCCAGGATCATGACCTGAGCCGAAGGCAGTGGCTTAACCCACTGAGCCACCCAGGCACCCTAATGTTCTTATTTTTTTAATACCCTAATAACATGCTAGAAACAATACCTCACCTGATAGAGAATTTAATCCAGGATTATGTATTATATTTAGTTCTCATTTTTTAAAACTTTTTTTTTAAATTTATTTATTTATTTGACAGAGAAAGATCACAAGTAGGCAGAGAGAGAGGAGGAAGCAGGCTCCCTGCTGAGCAGAGAGCCTGATGTGGGCCTTGATCCCAGGACCCTGAGATCATGACCCGAGCCGAAGGCAGAGGCTTTAACCCACTGAGCCACCCAGGCGCCCTTAAAACTTTTTAAAGATGTATTAATCTTAGAGAGTGAGAGAGAGTGCATGATTGGGAGAGGGAGAAAGAATCTTAAGCAGACCCCACGCTGCTAAGCACACGGAGCCCAGTTCAGGGCTAGATCCTAGGATCCTGAGATCAATGACCTGAGCTGAAACCAAGAGTCAGATACTAACTGACTATGCCACCAAGGCACCCCTAGTTCTTATTTTTTACTCTGGAACAGTCCTTAGTCTTTGTTTTTCACGACATTCATATTTTGGGGGGGGGTTTGTTTCTTTTTTTAAGATTTTATTTATTTGGCATAGAAAGAGAAAGATCACAAGTAAGAGAGTAGCAGGGAGAGGGAGAAGCAAGTTCCCTGCTGAGCAGAGATCCCGATGTGGGACTCCATCCCAGGACCGTGGGATGATGACCCAAGTAGAAGGCAGACACCCAACTGGCTGAGCCACCCAGGCACTCCTACTTTTCATTTTTTACTCTGGAACAGTCCTTAGCCTTTGTCTTTCATGACATTTACATTTTTGAAGGTCAAACTAGCTACTTATATAGATTCAGATTATAAAGTTTGGCTGGAATGTTCCATAAATGTTCCTTTCAAGTTATCACATTTGTATTTACGTAAACTTTGTTTCCCTCTTATTGGTAATATTAATTTTGGACACTTAATTAAGGTGTTGTATTTTCCCCCACTAAATAGTTACTAGTTTTTCTTTTGTAATTAAGTATTATGGAGACATATTTGGGGACTTTGTAAGTATTTCAGTATTATTTTGGAAGACATTTTCAAAATGGAAAAGGCATCTAAGCATAATGTGTTTGAAAGTCCTGTTGAAACTGATATCTGATGACAGTGTTTACAAATACAGTGCTAAGAGGGCTGTGGTACATTCTACAGAGCAAATGAATGGAAAAGCTAATTTCTTTGTAGGAACTAGAGCATCTTTGTAAAATTGTAGTATGGGTTTTTTAGTCTTCTTAATTTACAGTGGAATTGATAGGAAAGGATTCTGATTCATTTTCTCTGCATATAGACTTTATAGGTGGCAAAAATTTGATCTCCTGGCAAATATAAAGTATTTATACTATCTATTCTCACTTTGAGAACTATTTTCTTTTACAAAACTGAAGACACTGCAGTTTGGGGCTTATTTACAACATGATATATCAGATGCGGCCAGATAACTATAAAAGTCTATTGAGACATAGGTGAGGCCCCAGGAATATCTCTTGACCTCTTAATTTTACTCTTTCTAGATGCATCCTTGGGGAACTGTTCACAAAGAAGCCTATTTTTCAAGCCAATTTGGAACTGGCTCAGCTGGAACTGATCAGGTACAGCTGTGCATGTGCTCTAGGTGCCCAGGTGTGATAGTTGATCTTATCTTCTAATTTCTAATATTTTTTGTTAATTCTACCAAAGTTTATGCATCTTATGTCCAAGTAAGTTTCTTAGATTCACCACATATTTTGTCACAGACTGTAGATGTAAAGAAGTTGTATTCCCCTTTTTCTTACCTCTTGGGTTTTCCCTTTTTAGACTTTTTAGGTCTTTGCTTTTTTTTTTTTTTTAATAGTTCTTCATATAAAAGCATGCCATTTTCAGTGTGGCTGTTTCATTCCTACATTAGATTAAGGTTGAATTTATTCAGCAAACAATTTATTGAGCCTGTTCTATGACAGATTCCTTTCTCTCTTAAACTTTAGGATTTAGAAATACGTAAGTTAGGTCCTTGCCTTCAGAGAGCTCATAATTTAGTAAGTGATATATCATGTAAACAGATAATTAAAGGTGGCCTGTAGCTTATTATTTGTTATGCATTAAAATCAGTTTTCTATCAGAATTTCTTAGTCTCTCTTCTGCCAGTTTTCCCTGTGGGGACATTATAGAACCAGCTCATCACTTTGAAATTAATATGAACTGAATAGAACAAAATTGATAATGAAAACCTTTATGGAGGTTTAAAAACATGTCTTACAAAACCAAGTATTTGGATCATTTTGGACTCTTTTTTCTTTTTTTTTTTTTAATTTATTTGACAGCAAGAAGCACAGTTAGAGAAGGAACACAAACAGGGGGAGTGAGAGAGGGAGAAGCAGGCTTTCCTGCCGAGCAGGGAGCCTGATGTGGGGCTCGATCCCGGGTCCCCGGGATCATGACCTGAGCCGAAGGCAGTGGCTTAACCAACTGAGCCACCCAGGCGCCCCCATTTTGGACTCTTTTGCTAGGATTTTCTCTTCACTGTCTTGTGACCAGTTATTTCCTATTCCTTCTGTCCTTAAAGCAGTGAGGTCAGGTTTTACCTTTCTGCCTGCCCTCTAATTTAATAAGCCATGATTCCCCAGTCTTCTGGAGGTAATAACTTCTGCTTCTGTAATCTCCAGAATTCACAATGCTGACATACTCACTTCTTGTTCTGGCTTTTTGCTTTGTTTTCAGTCGACTCTGTGGTAGCCCTTGTCCAGCTGTGTGGCCTGATGTTATTAAGCTGCCCTACTTCAATACCATGAAACCGAAGAAGCAATACAGAAGGCGTCTACGAGAAGAATTCTCTTTGTGAGTTTGGCAAAAATGTACATCTGGTTCCTGTGTTTAGCTGGTGTTAGACTTGAGTTTCTCCTGGCATAGGGAGTTAGTGTTGTCCCAATTTTTTATGGCAGCACACCACAGAAAACATTTTATCTTTGAGCAGTATATGAATTTTATCATAGTGTTGTTGTAATTTTCTCTTATGGAGACCTTATTGTATTGTTTATTCATTCATTTGAAAGACAGAGACAGAGCAGGGAGAAAGGCAGCCGACATGGGGCTCAGTCCCAAGACCTTGAGCTCACTATCTGAGCCATGCAGGCGCCCCTGCTTTATTTATTTATTTATTTAGATTTTATTTAGCTGTTTGAGAGACAGAGGGAGTGAGAGAGAAGAGCACCAAGTGGGGGAGAGAGGGAGTTGGGTTGGACAGAAGGAGAGGGAGAAGCAGACTCCCTGCTGAGCAAGGAGCCTGATATAGGACTGAATTCCAGGACACTGAGATCATGACCTGAGCTGAAGGCAGTTGCTCATGAGCTGAAGGCAGTTGCTTAACTAACTGAGCCACCCAGGCACCCTACTTTATTTTTTTTTTTAAGTTTGTTTTTATTTAACCTCTACACCCAGCGTGGGGCTGGTACTCACAACCCTGAGATCAAGAGTTGCATGCTCTTCCAAATAAGTCAGCCAGGCGCTCCTAAAGGCTTTAGATAATAGAAAATCATTTTATTTTGAACAGTATATAAGTTTTCTCATAGTCTTTTTGTTCTTCCCACAATAAAAGAGTAGAACTGCTGGCTTCATGTTTTCTACCTGTATTATAGCTCTGCATAAATCCTGTGTAGGAACAAATCTCCTTGCTTGTTTAGCCAACTTCTAGCACCCTTTCCACAGTTTTACATAGAACTGGGAATTCAGAGACCCCTGATGCAAGGTTATAGGTTTAAGAACTCTGGGGTCATTGTAAATTTGTTTTTTCCACAGCATTCCTTCGGCAGCGCTTGATTTACTGGACCACATGCTGACACTAGATCCTAGCAAACGTTGCACAGCTGAGCAGACTTTACAGAGTGACTTCCTTAAAGATGTTGAGCTCAGCAAAATGGATCCTCCAGAGTAAGTGCTGCTGGCCAAGTAGTGACCCTGAACCCCTCACTGAGCCTCAGGAGATGAGAAATTCAAAATAATAATAAGTTTTTAGAAGGAACTAGAAATGGCTAAGTGCAGAATAGAGAGATGCCCTTGAATATTATGGTTTTTTAAGAGGTTTGTTTTATTGCTTTATGTTTTCCTTTTTAACAAGGAATAGATTTAGGTATGATATTTGTTCTAATTTGACTCAAGCTGTCTTTTGTCCCTAAATTCCCAGCATATTGCCCTATACAACTTCTTCAAAAGTATTCCTTCTAGTTTTTGCTCTTACCCATTTCATTTGCTTGAATCTCCTGTGTCTGGTGACCATGTATATCCCACATTTGGAAGGACAGGTCTAATTTTAAATAGTTTGCATCATTGTCAGGTCATAATAACCAGAATTTTAATGTTGAAAATAAAGTGTTTGAATGTGTGTCTCTCTCAGTAGAATCTACTATATTTTCTGTATTCTATGTGATCTTCTGAGGTTCTGTACTCATGTTTTACATTTGGCACATAAAAAGTCTTATATCTGAATTTATCATTGACAGTGTTACAACTTTCATGTCAGAGTCCTTGGGTATTTTTTTTTCTTACATAAAGAAGCTATCTTAAAGAAATACACAGTATTTATTTATTTATAAAAGAGTTTATTGGGCGCCTGGGTGGCTCAGTTGGTTGAGCGACTGCCTTCGGCTCAGGTCATGATCCCAGAGACCCGGGATCGAGCCCCGCATCGGGCTCCCTGCTCGGCGGGAAGCCTGCTTCTCCCTCTCTCACTCCCCCTGCTTGTGTTCCCTCTCTGGCTGTGTTTCTCTCTGTCAAATAAATAAAATCTTTAAAAAAAACAAACAAACAACAACAAAAAAAACCACTTTAAAAAAAAAAAAAAAGTTTATTTATTTGACAGTGAGAGACAGAGAGGGAACATAAGCAGGAGGAGTGGGAGAGGGAGATGCAGGCTTCCTACAGAGCGAGGAGCCCGATGCAGGGCTCGATCCCAGGACTTTGGGGTCACCACCTGAGCCAAAGGCAGATGCTTAATGACTGAGCCACCCAGGTGCCCCACAGTATTTAAAGACTGAGTGGGTAGTAACCATAAATCTAATTGTTCCAAAGAAATGTCCAAATTTATTTATTGCACTAGAATTTTGATACATTCAATGTGGCTTGAAATACATAAGCTTTTTACTGAAATTTGGGAGCTCATATTATAGGGAAGTTTTGACTCTGATAATCTTTATTGTAATAAGATTTGACTTGCCAGGACTGTTTGCATTATCAAATATGAAGAAGTCCAGAAATATATATTAAAGTTTACTAATAAACCCCACAAAATATCAAGTAATGGAAATTCACTGAGTAGAAAAAAGAAAAGAACCCGTTTTTTTCATTCTCACAGATCAAATAACAAATTGATTTTACACAAAGACGATTTAATAATACTGTACTTTAGTGGTTCACCACCTTGCGTGGCCTTTTTTGTAGATGCTAACAAGCCAGTCATCTCTGTCCTGTTTATTCCCAATTGAAACTTGACCAATAAAGTTATTTTTGTTATGCAAAGCAAGAACAGTTATAAGACTTAACTATTTGACTGGAATGTGAGCATCTGTATAGTAGGTATGTCTCTGATATTAGCAAGATCCTTACTTCTCACTGTAGAACTCTCTTGGGCTTTTGGATTTTTATTTCCTTAGACTATCATGTGCCATGATCCCTTTTACGCTTCTACTATCTGTTTACTAATATTTCTAGTTATTTTTATGTTATTTGTTCCATTTCCCTCTGCTCTTTGCCTTCACATTTTAATCCCTGTTCCTCCATTCACTCACTGTTGCAGTCCCACACACATTTCCCCTTTGCTTTTTTTTTTTTTGTAGCCTCCCCCATTGGCAGGATTGCCATGAATTATGGAGTAAAAAACGGCGACGACAGCGACAAAGTGGTGTTGTGGTAGAAGAGCCACCTCCTTCCAAAGCTTCTCGGAAAGAAACTACCTCAGGGACAAGTGCTGAGCCTGTGAAGAACAGCAGCCCAGCACCACCTCAGCCTCCTCCTGGCAAGGTGGAGCCTGGGACTGGGGATGCAATAGGTCAGTTCTGGGATGGAGTTTTTGTGCTTTAAGGACATTAGGGCAGGTTTTGATGGTCAAGTGCAAGGATGCATGTGTGTGTATGTCTGTGTCTGTGTGTGTTTTAGTTTTTAGCCACTGAAGCATTAATAAAGAAATGACCTCATTATGAGGAGAAGGAGCTAAACCAAATTTTGTACATGCAGTCTAGAAGGTCTATAATAGATTATTTCCTTTCAAGAAAGTGGGAATTCTGTATGTTAACTAGATGTATAGCATAAATTAGTAAATCAGTAAATTAGGCCAAATTTAAGGTTCATTACCCATGGTTCTCTAACATGTAAATTTGGAGCCCTGTTTATGTTAGCTTTGTTATGATCTTAGAATCTAATCATTTAAATCACAGTTGCTATTAAAAGTAGTTAGTTCTGTAGAAGGTTATTTGATCTAAATATATCCGAAACTGTGTAATAGTGAACAATTATAATAAAGTAGTTGTCCTGTGGTACCATCAATTTTTCTGAACTATAAGGGCGCCTGGGTGGCTCAGTCATTAAGCATCTGCTTTCGGTTCAGGTCATAATCCCGGAGTCCCAAGATGGAGCCCCGCATTGGGCTCCCTGCTTGGTGGGAGGCCTGCTTCTCCCTCTCTCACTCCTTCTGCTTGTGTTCCCTCTCTAGCTGTGTTTCTCTCTGTCAAATAAATAAAATCCTTATTAAAAAAAATTTTTTTCTGAACTATAGGTATTCTTTCCATGGCTCACTTTCCCTTCCCTCCTATAAGAGTGGTTTTTAACACTGGCTGCACATTCAGATCATCTGGGAAGCTTGAAAAGTAAATACTCCTGAACATTACCAGATCCCTGGGGGTGGAAACTGAGGCATCTGAATGTTACAGTCTCTCCTAGTAATTCTGATGTGCAATAAGGGTTGTAAGTCACTGACCTTGAAGAATATAGGTAAAATGAAATCACTTTTACTCACAGTACAGAGATGTTTTAGCTTGTTTCCTATATTTTTAAGTGAAAATATAAAGAATAACTTGTCATGACAATTTGAGGCATGAAAAATGAGATATTCAAAAATGAAACTTCATACACTGAATATTGTAAGTTGCTGTTTACCAGTTGAAGAAGGCAAAGGTCCTTAACCTGCCTCATCCTCTTATATTGGCTCCACTGTCTGTCCACAGGCCTCGGTGACATCACACAGCAGTTGAATCAAAGTGAATTGGCAGTGTTACTGAATCTGCTGCAGAGCCAAACCAACCTGAGCATCCCTCAAATGGCTCAGCTGCTTAACATCCACTCCAACCCAGAGATGCAGCAGCAGCTGGAGGCTCTGAACCAATCCATCAGTGCCCTAACTGAAGCCACTTCCCAGCAACAGGACTCAGAGCCCATTGCCCCAGAGGAGTCTTTGAAGGAGGCACCTCCTGCCCTAGTGGTCCAGCCTTCAGCAGAACAGACAAGCTCTGAAGCTTCAAGCACACCAGCTGACATGCAGAATATGTTGGCAGTTCTTTTGAGTCAGCTGATGAAAACCCAGGAGCCAGCAGGCAGCCTGGAGGAAAACAACAGTGACAAGAACAGTGGGCCACAGGGGCCCCGAAGAACTCCCACAATGCCACAGGAGGAGGCAGCAGGTAAACAGACCGGTCATGAATCTCATTGAGCTCAGGTGCTGTTGATCCTCTTAAAAATCTCTTTAACATTTTCTTTTTCACATCAGTGGCCCGAGTTTCAGTTTTCTGTAACCTAGTCTGCAGGAGAACATAGCACCCAATGACGTATTTCTTGCGTGGCTTCTATTTAAGTCTCAGAGCTTCTCAAAGCACTTTTCATATACTGATTGTTTTTCCATTTCCTAGGAGGTAGGTAAGTAAAGCCTCTGTATTCTAACCCAAGGAAACCACAACCATAGCTAGTGCTACATCTTGAATCACTGTGAGAATGGTGGCCAACTAGTATTAGCACCTGAAAATCTGACTTCCAAATAAACCATCATCAGATTGTACAAATAGTCAATTTTACTGTAATGTAGTGAATACTGGATACCAGTCTTACCTGAAAGAGATAGTCAGGAAAGCTCTAATAAAATGCCATTGTTAATCTGATGAGGAATAATACGGAAATATTTCCAAGTAGATAACTAACACCATACATTTCCTTCCCCCCAAAATTAGAGTGTATAAAAATGCTTTTTTAAAAATCTGTGTTCCTAAAAGAGACAATTGAAGGGACCCCAAATTAGGAAGTGAGCATTACATAAAAATCTGAGAAAAGGAAGTATATTATACCTTGATCTGGCATGACCACAGCACACAATTTTATTAGAGGAAAGAAAAGTTTAAATTTTCTAATTCTGATTCACAGTCTATTTGCAAAATGCTTACTTACCTGAAAGTATTTTCAACTCGTTGGAAATTTTCGCTGTCCATGAAGACCCCATGAATTGGGGAATGAGAAGAGGCACAAGGAGGTACACTAATCTTCAACTTTAAGTTGTCCTACATTCGCATTTCATATGAGATGGTGCAGAAAGTATATGCCTTTTTTCCGCTGATCTACAAATATATAAGCTATTTTTCACATACATAAAGCTTTTTAAAACTGGAAGATTACATAAATAAAATTAACCCTTTTATTTTACAGATAGGGAAACTGAAATCCAGGAAGTTTAAATAAGCCTGTCCATGGTCCCAGTGCTAGAACCATGGGCAGAGACAGAATTAGGACTGGTGTACTTTTTGTAATCTGTTCCTTTTTAATGTGTTTTTTAATTCACTTTATTTCCCTGTCATACTGAGTCCAGTTGATTCTAAGAGACTCTAGAACATGGAATAACAGAGAAAGCTAATCTAGAATCAGAGCAGGCTTTTTTGCCTCCTCTCCCATACCTTCCTTCTCCTCCCCACCCAGCGGAAAAATTCAACTATAATCAAAATAACCTGGAAGAATTTCAAATTAAATAATCTAGTGATTGAAAGGAATTCACCCAATAATCGAGCTAACAAGCTATCAGCCAAATGGTGAGACTGAACTAAAATTAAGGCCTGGCCTATGGCCAGAAATTGTTGGATTTACTTTTCAAAGGAGAGTAAAAATACCGCTCTTCATTATTAGTCACCCCTGTATTATCCCGTTTTCCCTATCTCTCCTGTTGTTTCTCCACTGCTGCCTCTCTTTTGGCCATTTTACTGTTCATTAGCACTTCCACCAGAGGGCAGACTGAATAAGCCAGAGAAGGTGAAAATCTGTCATTTTGGCTATGTTTAGCTATTCTTTACTTGTGTGGGGAAAGGGTTATGTTTGAAATCTAATGAGTCAATCGAAATATTTAAGTTATTTATACATTTCATTAATACCTCCCTCCATTAGTACAGACTATTAAGCATTGGCAATATTGTTAACACTAAATGTTATAATAGTATGACTTTAAAATGTGATCTTTATTTTTTTAAGAAGTTTATTTAATAGTTCTTTACAATCTGCTTTTCTGTGTTGAGGTAGTTTTTATTCTCATACATGTGAATTTGAACTCAAGAATTAGTTCTATTGAAACACAGCTAGAGTAGTTACATAAAAGGCAAAGTTAAGTATGAAAAGTATAGTTGGAAGAATAAGTTTATCTTTGTTTAATTTTGCAGTTAGGCATTTTTAAAGTTGTTTGCCATTGGTATTAAAAAAAAAAGATGTTTTATGTGTAGACCAAAAATATTTTTAAATATAACTGGTACTGTAGCATTCTTATGTAGTGAAATATATATGGCAGCAAGAAGCTCTGAAATCTATAGATGTTTGTAGTCCAGTTAGCTCTCCTTTTTCAGTATGTCTTCTTTTCAATTTTGAGTTTTCTATAGCTAATTTTTTCTCCTTAAATTCATTTTTACCTACCACCTGGTCAAACGATCTGTCAGCAAGCAACGTGGGTGGGTACTGTATACAGGGTGATCAACTCATTTCTGTACTGTCCTAGTTTTAAAACTGAAAGTCAGCAACTTGAGAAACCTGCTCAGTCCCAGCAACTTGGGACTGTTGGCCCCCTACTTGTATGTTACATATAGCACCTGAATTTATTCTTCCAGGGCACAGAGTTACAGTATTGTGTTTTCAGGGTACTTTCACCTGTGTGCTGAGTGAATACACACTTACTTTACTGATTGTCTTTGCAAAATATAATTGTGCTAAATATGCTACCAAAATACTTTATAACTAGAAACTATTTATGGCTTATCTGAGTAATAACTTTTATATCACTAGCTCAGATAATAAAGAATTGAATATATGGACATTTAAAAATATGGTTCCATAGGGAACAGAAAGGTCTGTCATTTGGAAGATACCCCAAAACATTAAACCTTTTCTTCAGCAGGGTGACTCCCAACTCTTTAAAAGCACTGTTCTGATTGTACTTGGTTTTGTATGTCCTCAAACTCACATCATTTTACATCTCTACTCTCCAGCCTTGGCAGGAGTTACCAGACAATGATTGCCATGCTTAGGCAAATTTAGCCAGCGGTGGGGTTGGGGTGTGGGGGTATGGAAATGTGGGGAGTGGCTCAAGAAAGTCAAAAAACCATTGGAAAGACAAGAATGTAGGATATAAGTTCAATACATTTCTAAATACTCAGTTCTTGTCACCATCTCCCAAGATAAACAAATGTTTATCAATAGCCCACTCATTCTGCATGACATTACTATAGTGATTTTTTTCATAGCATGGAAAAAATGCAAGAGGTTGGGAAACAAAATAGAAAATATGCTAGATTAGTCTTCATAATTACTGTAACATAGAAAGCTGAGTGACAGAATGGTGGTTAATATCCCTTTCTTCAGAATGTGATTATGGGAAAAGAGGACTAAAGGGTGGGGAAGCAAGTGTATATTTATACGTGACGGTAATGAAAGGTTTTTACTTTATTTCATCTTTCCTGTATATTCTTAAGTTCTATTTCAGGTGTTAACCTTCTATCATCAAATGTTCTGTAAAATGTGTTAGTTAAGTCCATGCAAGGTCTTCTATTGTACAAGATTATGTGCTAGAAATGTGACCACAACATGTGTATTATTTCCTCTCATCTTCCTTCTTTCTACGTTATTTTCATTAATGTTTTGATCCAACAGCAAAAAGGGGCGGGGAGGCTGCTAACAGCCTACGTATTAGAACAGTTTCTTAAGGAAGGAAATGGAGGAAATCTCAGACAAAAATCAGGACAATCATTTGAAACATATGATCTTTTTACACCAGCTGTTAGATTCATAATGCAACTGTTTTAATCACTTGATATTATTTATAAACTGCAATTTCCTGATCCCAAGATTTTATTCTTTATATATTTGGTTACTTGTATTGATATTTGTTTATGTTGGGCAGTGTGTGTGTATGTGTGTGTGTGTGTTTGTGTTTATAATCACATGTGATTTTTAAGATGGTGTTTAAAAGAAGTAACCCTTCCACAGCATGTCCTCCTCACATTCTTCCACCAGAGAAGAGGCCCCCTGAGCCCCCCGGACCTCCACCGCCGCCACCTCCACCCCCTCTGGTTGAAGGCGATCTTTCCAGCGCCCCCCAGGAGTTGAACCCAGCCGTGACAGCCGCCTTGCTGCAACTTTTATCCCAGCCTGAAGCAGAGCCTCCTGGCCACCTGCCACATGAGCACCAGGCCTTGAGACCAATGGAATACTCCACCAGACCCCATCCCAACAGGACTTACGGAAACACTGATGGGCCTGAAACAGGGTTCAGTGCCACTGACACTGATGAACGCAACTCTGGTCCAGCTTTGACAAAATCCTTGACCCAGACCCTGGTGAAGAACAGGACCTTCTCAGGCTCTGTGAGCCACCTTGGGGAGTCCAGCAGTTACCAGGGCACAGGGTCAGTGCAGTTCCCAGGGGACCAGGACCTTCGTTTTGCCAGGGTCCCCTTACCATTACACTCAGTGGTCGGGCAACCATTCCTGAAGGCTGAGGGAAGCAGCAACTCTGTGGTACATGCAGAGACCAAATTGCAGAACTATGGGGAGCTGGGGCCAGGAACCACTGGGGCCAGCAGTTCAGGAGCAAGCCTTAACTGGGGGGGCCCAACTCAGTCTTCTGCTTATGGAAAACTCTATCGGGGGCCTACAAGAGTCCCGCCACGAGGGGGAAGAGGGAGAGGAGTTCCTTACTAACCCAGAGACTTCAATGTCCTGAAAGATTCCTTTCCTATTCATCCTTCCATCCAGTCCTCTGAAACATTAATGAAATCATTTGCCAGAGCGAGGTAATCATCTGCATTTGGCTACCGCAAAGCTGTCTGTTGTATTCCTTGCTCACTTGCTACTAGCAGGCGACTTATAAAATAATGATGTTGGCACCAGTTCCCCCGGAAGGGCTTCAGCCAGAAAAATTACTTCAACTCTACCTAGTAGATATAAGTAGAGAATGTGGAGAGGGTCATTAAATTGAAAAGTAAATGTTGTATTAGTTCATTTGCCTGCACTTCTTGAGCAGAAGAAAAGGAGAACAGTTTTAATTTTGAGATGACTCAGGAGAGGCTCTCTTTAGGTTTTTAAATTTTGGGGATTTTTTTTAATGATTTCTTTCCTTTGAATTTTGTTTTTTGTTTTGTTTTCATTTAAAGATAATAGTGTTCACAAAATTTGAGCTACTCTTAGGCTTTTGCTATAAGGAAAACAGAGTGACTGGCTGATTTAAATAAATGTTTCCTTCCTCTCCACCATCTCACATTTTTGCTTTCAAGTGAACTCTTTTTTTCCCCCATTGAGCATCTTGAACATTCCTTTTTTCCAAATAAATTACTCATCCTTAAAGTTTGCTCTGCTTTGATAAAAGACATGCCCCTCTCCCTGCACATGAAGCAGGTTGTAGAAAGAGGCACTCTTGGGCATGTAGGTAGATTTACCCCATCTCTTCCCTTTTTTACCCTTCCTTTATAGTTTCTCATTCTCTCTCTTTCTTTTTGAGGCATTTGTTTGGAAAAAAATCGTTGAGATGCCCAAGAACCTGGGATAATTCTTTACTTTTTTTGAAATAAAGGAAAGGAAATTCAAACTCCTATATTGTTCTCTGTAACTTTTCAATTCTAAAATGTTTTTGCTTTTTTAAAACCATATTCTGATGGTGAAGTTGATTTATAAATGCAGACAGTCTAGGACGTTGCTGTTGAGCTGGGGTTAGAGATGATACCTCCATAACTAGAGGGCTAGTAAGAGCAGTTAGCATACTGTTTACACATATATTTTTATGTCAAAAAAACCTTTGAAACAGAGCATTGTAGTATTGTCAAAGAGAAAAGAAATACATCTTGAAAATACATGGAAATGTAACTTAGTTTAGGGTGCATATTTTTCTGAAGATCTATCAATATCTGAGACCTTTTTTAAAAAATAATTTTAAAGAACAGGCCATGAGAAAGAAACAGTATTGACATATACACATCTCAGCATGTATATCCTGCCAATTGTTTTAGGGCGTTTCCTCTAGAGAGGTTTGATTTTGGTTTTGGTTTTGGTAAAAGGGGTTAAATTATGACTCATGGCAAGAATTTTGCCTTATTATAAACAGGAAATGGAAAAGGGAAGGGCTTTCAGGGTGGGATAACTTGGGAGGCTTCTCATTCTGGCTTCCATTTCTATGTGAATACCAGCATATAATGTGTTTTAAAAACATACACATTCATATAAATTATCTGCACAGACTTAGACCTTTGTGAAATGTAGATTAGGGCCCTTTTACAAAGAAAAGGCAAACATGCTTCAGCATCTTGGAGAATAGTTTTCAGAACTCAAGTGAAGTTTTGTGTTTCAATGCCAAGTTCTTATATTAAAAAATAAAACTACTTGGAAGAGAAAGGTGCATTAATAAAAAAAAAATTTAAAGAAATGAAAGAAGAACCCTCTTCAGATACTTTTACATGAAGACTATTTTCCCCTGCTTACTGAAATAGGTAGATATCCGGTGTGTGTATTTCTTTATTACTCTCTGGGTTTTGGTCTGGCCTTGCCCTCATGGGCACACATTGATTAGAGGAAGAACTTTATAGCCATTTTGGCATTGATGGCTTTTTATACCAGTGTGTCCAATTAGATTTGCTAGACTCACTGACATGCTATTGGAAAATTCCATTAAAGTTTATCTGAACATTTTGTCTGTTGACTTCTTAGTCCTCAGACATGGGCCTGTGTATTTTAGAATATTTGAATTTGAAGCATTGGGCCCACTCCCATTTTTGATTTAAAAACTTAAGCCTGGGATACTTTCAAAAGTATTCAGTGAAAATAATTGGTCTCCCATCAAATATGAATAAAATTCTCTCTATATTTTAATTACATTTTGGTTATCAGCAGTCATCAATAATGTTTTTCCTTCCCCTTTCCCATCCCTTATTTTTGATTATGCCAAATATTCTAAGTAATATACTTAAGTCTCCGGTCCCTCATCCCTACTACTAGGGAAGGGGGTGAGTGAATGTGTGTATGGTGTGTGTATGTGTGTGTGTGATCCCATCTCACCCCCTATTCCCATTTGGGGAGTCTAGCCTTTACAAAGAAAAAAGTTTGGTAATTTTGACTATTTTAAAAGCAGAGAAAAAAAGAAACTCAAATATCCTGGAATCTATGTGGAGGAAGAAAAGGTATTTGTTAAATTTTCGGCTATATTATAAATATAATAGAAGTAAAGTTTTGGCAGAATTTCAACTTGACTGTTAGAAAATTATAAACCTAATTATATTCAAAAGTGGTTTCTGTTTTGTTTTAATTATTGTACCATGGGAGTTAAGTCCATTAAATACATTATTTTGAACAGATGAGAAATCTGATTCTGTTCGTGAATGAGAGGCAAAACCAGTTTGACCATGATCATTTTTGTGGTTTTGAAACAATTTTGTTTGACCTAGTTTCCTTAGTTTTTTTCTTCAACTGTCCATAGGAATGATAAAATGACATCAAATCTATACTTTCCAAAGCAGGGCACTAGCACAAATTTATAAGTAGGACTTTTTGTTAGGTTATGTCATAGACATCACCCAGCCAGTGTGTGTGTGTGTGTGTGTGTGTGTGTGTAATACGCATTTATAGTTACAGTACTAAAATGGTTACCAGCAGGTTTTGAGAGAGAATGCTGCACCAGAAAAGTGTCAGTTGCCACCTCATTCTCCCTGATTTAGGTTCCTGACACTGTATTCCTTCTCTCTCTTGTTTTTGCCCCACATCGGGTGTACCTTGTCTATGTACAGATATTTTGTAATATATTAAATTTTTTTCTTTCAGTTTATAAAAATGGAAAGTGGAGATTGGAAAATTAAATATTTCCTGTTACTTTACCACTTTTGCTCCATTGCATTTACTTCTTAACCTGTAGCCTCTGAGCAGATCTAATTGCATGCAGAGTTTTTTCCTCCACTTTATCTTAAGAGTTCTTTGTCTCAGAATCTCTGTAGTCTCATAAAATATATAAAAAAAAAAAAAAGTTCTCAGGGTTTGAAGAGGTGCTTCAAAACACTAGACTAGGAACTAGAGAAGAAAAAAGTTGGAGAAAACCGTAAGGTGATTTTTTTTTTTTAAGTAGATATAGTTACACAAATGATGGTGTCAGGCCATCAAAAGAGTTGAGCCTCATGTACCCCAACTCCTGAAAGGAGGGATAAGTGGGTTTGAGTTCAGCTTGTCAATGGAAGTTGGTAAGAGGCTGTTTAGAATAAAGAATAGTCTCTTAAATATAACCACTTCCTACCAGTTCTTACGTTACCATGAGTAGAGTAGGCATGGAGATTAGTGTTCTTAGCTCTGTTGAGATTCCTGATGTGTTGCCAATCCAGAAAATGAGTAAAGTTGTTCATAAGGGTAAAATTCCTATTATCTTCAAAATCTTTCCTATCTCCACCTGAGGAGAGAATTGTTTTTCCCATCTCTTTGATGGTTTAGGACACTGAGAACTAAATTTCCCTTGGGTATGCTGCAGTCCTGCTACTTAGGACCTCTAAGTAGGCAGGCAGACAGACAGCAGGTAAAACCCATTATAAGACAGGAAGAGGGGAGATAGGTTATCAGAAAGTTGGTGGTGGGGTGAGCAATCATATAAGGTTAAAGCATATACTAGAACAAGGAAATTAGGAAGATGAATTCAAATACTGGTGATGAGGGTTGCCAGCTTGTTTCTGAATCCCCAGAGTTTATGATGTTCCCTTGCCTGTGGGCTATCCTGTCTTTACCCAGAAGGAGAATGGAGAACTCAAGATTGTTCCAATTCCTGGAATCCTGTGCCTGGTTAGCCTCCAGAGAAAAGGAATTTGTTTCTGGTGTTTATATATTGCAGATTCATGACTAGGAGCGTGAACTTCAACCTATTAGAGAATATTGTTTCCACTTCATAGCAGTGGCAGTCTTTTTAATTCTGGGCCTTAAGGCTGAGGACCTAACTAACGCGGACTTTTGTTTCTCTGTCTCAGCCAAGGGTATTTCTAATTAAAAACCATTCTATTTCGGTATCTGCATTTCTTAAAGCAGTGTCTTTTCCCAGACAGGTATCCTTAACTGTATGGTAAAGTTAATTCCTCAAGGAAGTTAATAGTTAATGATCTTCATGCTGGGATTTCCTTTGTTATTAAAGATTGCCCCATAGTTTGAATGTGTTTCAGGTATGGAGTTACTTCTCTTTTCACAATTTAGTCATCCTGAAGGGCTAGGTGGAATGAAAGTGGGGAGTTCCTCAAGTGAGTAAATATTCAACCATTCCAAGGGAGAGGTGGAACTGCTAAGTCTTTTGGTTGTCCTGAGAGGCAAGGTGAGCATTTCTGGACACACTGGTTAATTTTACTGTCCAGGTGTGGCATTTCTCATCTATAGGGATACTTTTAATATTCCTGTAACCTTAAGAATACTCTCAAGTAAACATTTACTCCAAGCTAGGGTTGAAAGACTTTGGGAGAAGTATGACACCTGGAGGAATTGCTGGTGGTCCTCTACCACTCCTCCCCATGTGCAGCCATCTCTCCGTCTCCTGTCCACCCACTTTCATTTCCTGTTTTTCACTCACTGCCCACCTTGCATGCATTAGGCCTACCAGAGGTATTGATTGCTTAATCCTTCAGGATATTTAGAATTACTGCTACTTCATAGTTTTGAAGGGTAATGAGAGGCAACTCAGAAGACAAATGTCTGTTCCAGAGCCTCAATTTACTGGGCAAGAGGTGAGGGAGGAAGCAAAATAACCATGCTTTCTTACCACTAAGGAGATTTTAATTTATGTTGTGTGAGGTACAAAAGATTACTGGTCTAGGAAGGGCAGGGAGTCTCAACACTTCACTTCATCCTCTTCCCTCATATCCTGAGACATGCTTTTGGTGATGACATTTCTGAGCTCTGTTGCAGATGGTGTCTGTGGGAAGTAAAGCTTGGTGAGAAGAGGGCCCTGCTATCCATGAGAAAGCAGATGAGGATTGTTTCAGTGCCCTGGTGATTAATCACTAAAGTGCCAAAACTCTTTGGCCATTAGAATGCTCTCATACCTATCTCAAAAATTAGTAGTCCAAGGCTGAAAGAGGCTGACATGAAGTTTGTCTTTAATACTCTCTAGATAGGTGCTTGTTGGCAAAACCTACTCAGTATGTAGCCCATAGCCACAGCATACTTCTCTGGAATAAAAATATAGCCATAAGGTACATTCACTTAGACATAGGTTTCCTAGGACCCAGAAATAGATGGATTTTTAGATGTTTTGCTCTGGCATGGTTGTAAACAACAGATAATGTTGATAGTTTCAAAGGAAAAAAGGGCATTTTATCCAAGCCAAACCATCTCTCCAGGGAGGCAGCATGGAGAAACCCCTACAAAGGCTGCAATGTAGCAGTCAGAGCTAAGTGAAAAACAAAGACTGGGTCTTGGAGTATGTTTTTTTCTTTACCTTAAGGAGCCTATGCTGATTGCTGATGGCTGTCTCAGGGAGAGGATCCTTTTACCTCCGTGTCTCAGAACTACAATACCTACCTTGTAGGTGAGATGAGGATCTGCTTGTAGATGGACAACCTTCCCCAACAAGGCTAGTACGATTTTGAATGCTTTTAGCCCTGGAAAAATGAAGCTGAATTCAAAGACTTAGAGAAAGCTTAGGAGTCTGATCCCTTTTATAAATTCAGGGACTTTTGAGTGTGGCCTTATTACCAGTATTTGCATTTTATGTTAGGAAACCAAAGGTCTCATACAATATGAAGCAATATGAGAAGGAGATGTAAATAACGAAAAGGAGGAGAACTGTAGAGCAGTCTGTTAGCTGGTCTGCAGAAAGACACTTAAGGTATAATTGCTTTTAAAGAAGACATAGAGATACAGGGTGGAAGGAAAAATTATGGTTGGGCTAGTAAAAAGGGATAATTTCCTTCAAGTTTCACAGTTCATTTTAGGGAGGCCCCTTGAGTAAAGAGTTCCCGTTGATTACAGGAGTGTTGCCTTTCTGGGTGGAGGCCTTAGAACCCTTAGGTTGGGAGATGCTTTGAAGATGTTTTCACTTAGGGACACTCGATTATATTAGGCAAATAACATTTGGAAACTTTTGCTTCCCACTGCTACCTACATAGTTCAAGAGAATAAGAAATAAGGGATGATATGGATACATCTTGGAAAAGTTATTTGTATTTTTGGAGTTTTAAAACTCCTGAAAGTGGCTTTTATATTTTAAGCCAACCTGGAAACTAGTGTTATTCCTCTCTCCTTTGTTTTTAGATCTAAGTGAAGGCAGTGCATAGAAGAGTAAAGAAACCAGAATATGTGAATTAGAGTCACAGACTGTTAGAAATACAAAAGGACATTTGTCTAGTTCAGTGCTATCTTCAGCCAGTGAACAAATAGGCCCAGAAAGGATGAGAACCTGTGGTTTGGGGAAGAAAAGAGAATAGGAACTAATGTTGTCTGGGAACCTACTAAGTGTCAGACGTGCTAAATGCTTTACTTTTATTATCTTCATGGTCAAGCATCTTGAGGCTAAAGAATGGAAGGAGTGAAAAAAAAAAGTAAAAGGCAAATCCCTCTTATTCTGAGCAGTTAGTAGGTGATAAAAGGGAGTGGCAGATCACTTTTTCCTGGGAAACCACATAGGGCTAAACTATAGGAAGTGAAGAGTCAGTGTTTGTGAGGTTAATCTAAGGAAGTACTTGCTAAATAGTTGAGACTCATGAATAACTTCTCTATTCCTGGGGACCTTCCAAAAATGAGATGGTCAGAGGTAGGCTAGAGGCAGAGCTGGTAGAGAACAAGATTTTGGCTCTGGGATTAATTTGCATTCTAGAAAATCCATTCACAACCTAAGAATATAGATTGACCTTACAAATAGGGAACAAAGTGGGGCATCTCATCCTACAGGGTCTTCAAAGAAAAAATGTTTATCTCCTAAGAATCAAGGAGATAAACAAATATCTTTGGTGACCATGCTTGGTTTTGGGTTTTTGTTTTGTAACACACTTTGAAGTCATGAAACAATTTATAATTATGGAAAGACTCAGTGCCAAGTTCAATGTTGATAGGAGCAGGTGGCAGCCTGAACATTGCTACTGCGAATTAAGATTTTATTCCTCATAGTTGTTTGATATGATATCCCAAGTGTTACACGATGAGGGCTGCTTCAGTGGGGAGCAGTAATGTCATTAGCTGAGTCATGTCTTGAGTACAGGACAACTTCCAGGGAAGATTAAGGGAGATCTCAGTTTTTAAAGAAGCTTCTAGATTGAATGAGATGAGTCTTATACTTGGGTGTGAAGTAAGGAATCAGTATTTATAAGTCAGCACGTTAATGCAGGCTAAAATAAGATAGTAACCTAGTATAGAAGTAGCCAGAGCCAAGAAATAATTTAAAAAGTTAGAGTTAACCAGAAAAGATTCTTTGAAAGTAATGAAGATAGGGGAACAGAAAAGGTGTTCAGATGAAGAAAGAGAGGAAGGTTTATGTGTGTTTTGTGCAGAAGGCTGTGAATGGGCTACTCAGGGTGGTAAAGGAGAGGAATATTAAGAAAGCTAGAGGAGCAGTCTTTTGGGCCTGATTTGATTTGGTAAGCATTAACAGGAAGCAGAGCATGATGGAATGAATATGATGTTGAGGACTTTCACAGATGTACTGGGTCAAGGAAGCAGGTAATCTTGCTAGGATATTTTTGATCTTGTCCAGATGTGAGGCCCTGAGGGCCTGCACTAGAGTGGGACAAAGAGAATGAGAAGAAAGGAAGGGGCTCCATAGGAATTAGCAAGGCTTGATGATAGTTTGGATGTGAGAAGAGACATGACCCCAGGACATTAATCCTGTTGATGGTGATGAGAGCTTGGAAAGAGGTAGCTACTTTGTTTTTAAGTGGTAGGAAGTATTAACTTCATTAACCAATTGATGGGATACGTCTTTGTTCAGTATTGCGGGGTCTGGGGATGGGGAGCGGGCAGCACCCCTAGGAAATAGTGAAGCAGGTACTATGTTCCCCGGGTGATCATCAGCACTCTGCCTTGGGCAGGTAGGAGATCCAGGTGAAAGAGAGTTTATTGCTGGGGTGTTCCCACAGACTTCAGGAATGCTATCCCTCTCCAGATCTAGGAAAGAAAATAGTTTTTTGCTAGTTTCTTCCCCTTTAATGCTTTGAAAATGGGATATGACTAGCCTGTGGCAGCCTGTGCCTGTGGATGCACAGTTCTCTGGCTTGTTTCTTGGAAGGCCTTTTTCTGTCCCTCCCTGGGGGTCATTTGTATCTCTGGTTCCTGCTCCCAGAGCCATAAAGTGGGAGCCCCTATTTATTAATTGGGTTGGGATTGGGGAGGGGGTTCACGGGGGACTCTTTAGTGCAGCAGGCGGGGGTCTTCACGAATGAGCCCATTAGCCAGCCCCAATGGCAGCTGAAACGGGGCCGCAGCCAAGTCCTCTCCATTTCAAAAACCCCCATCGCCTGCAGCAGATCAGAACAAGGCCTGCGGGAGCCCTTAGCTTCTGATTGCAGCTGTGAGGAAGGACAAAACAATTTATAGGAAGCCAAGTAGCTCCTGTCTCACTATCTCTTCCTTTCTGACTTTGGGGAGGAGCAAGACTGGGATGTGGTGCCCCCCACACACCATAGCTTCTTACAAGGCAAGTATAGGCCTAAACTAGGAGAGAACAGTAGTGAGTGTGTTTGTGCTGATTGGACATTAATGTAAATGCTCTGGATGTGTTTACACATGCCCTTGCTTTCTTCTTCCATCCACATACAGTTGTATTTGATACATGGTCCTTTCTAGGACAATGCCAAATGTATGTTCAGATAGTCTCAGTTGTATGTTGCGGGACATGCTTATCACACTCTTTCCTGCATACATCTACCTGTGTCTTCTCTGCCTTGTGAGATTCAGGGTTAGAATTAGATCCCATCCTTAACATCTCTTCATAATAGAAGTTTGGCACTGAAAGGAAGGCCTCCTACTGGGTGGGACTCCCTCATTTGTCCCTTTGGTTAAGCCAGCATGAGAAAAGCAGGCATCACTAGAGGAGCTTCTTTCTGCAGTGGCCCAGAGAGAAGGTGTGAAGGGCAGGAATGCCTCACCTCCTGATAAAGGAAACATCTCCTTCCTCATTGAATCACAGAGGCCCAGAGTGAGAAAGGAACACTAGAGATCACTTAATTCAGTCTTTCAGTGTACAGAGTGGGAAACAGCTTCGGGGAAGGGAAGTGTGTTGCCCACTGTCTCATAGGGAGTGAGTTGGTGGCAGCCAGCCAAGGCTGGAATCCAAGAGGCCCGAATCTTAACCTACTTGAGTATAGAGCTCCCAGCCTTGAGACTGCCAACTCCCGTGAATGCTGAACTTCCTCAGGAAAGGAAGGTAGCGCTCTGAGGTTTTGAGGGGGAAAGGTAGATTTGAAAAACATTAGTAGAAAAAATGAGTTTTATGTGTTTTTACCTCAAAGACTCATCTCTCCATGACCTGCAAATTGTACAAGTGTAATTTTTATGTAGTCAGGAGCTCTGGTTCATTGGGGAAGTGAGTGGCAGCCACTGCCAAAGATCTTGATAGCCCCAGAGTTACCCCCAAGTTCCAGGAACACTTTGCCACCAGCTCTGGGGTTTGGAAAGCAGGAAAAAAAATAATAAACCCTCTGAGGAATTTACCCTAAATCTCAACTCAAGCTCTTTTGCATTACAAGATAGCTATAGAAAAGCAAAATCTGAAGGAAGGGAGAAAAGAACACACACCACCTTCTGGGAAACTAAGGGAAGTTTCTGAATGAGAGAAGGAATTATGGAACTCTGAGTAAAATGAGATATTCTCTGAGATTACTGGGAAACAGGGTTGGAGGAGGGCCCCCCTACTCCTTTCTCTTACTAAGTTTGAGTTTTCGGTTTTCTCCTTTGATGAGGCAGAAGGAAGGTGGTGTGGTGCTCCACAGTGACCTAAGCCCTAAACAGTGTGCTTAGTGAACTGACATGCACAGCAGGTTCTGAAGTCATCTCACTCTGGTGCTGAGACTACCTCTTTGGAGCTCTCCAAGATGTATCTACAGCTCCTTCCAGTGCTTATTTTCTGAACACTGGGAGCCAGTGATGTGCATAGAGGGAAATGTTAAAAGAGTCTCTAAGCTGGAATCAGAATCTTGGAGGGAGAAAGGTACCACCGGGCAGCTTAGAGATAGAGTTATGAGTCTAGGTCAGAGGGGCAGTGGGTCTCCAAAAAGAACATTGTATGCTGATGACAAACAGATCCTAGTACATACCTTACATTTTCTCCATCACACCCCAATTGATAATATTGGGGGAACTTGAACTTGTCCCCATTCAGATTCCTCCCTACATAGGGAAGTATGTATGATAGACCTACTTGTCCCAATTGCATCAAGTCTGCTGTCTCCTCACAATCCTCCTTTCTGTCTCATAGGATTTTTTTGTTTGTTTTTTGCCTCCCAGCCTTTCTTGAAAAAGCTGTTTTGGACAAGGCGATGATGATCTGATCTAAAACTAGATGGCCTCCTCTTGAGTCACCTTCTTGCATTAACTTTGCATTAACCTTGAACCTTCATCACCTTTATAATTCTGAGTTTCACAGCTTCTAGTTCTGTTGAATTCCTAATTTACCTCTTAAGTATAAGAATCATTGATTTTACTTTATCAGAGTGGAAGCTGGTTCCTAGGACTATTTGGGCAGTTATAACTCTTTCTGAGAGCATATACGTAAGGTTCATCTTAATCCTTCTGGGCTTTGTGAATTCAGGTTTGAGGGAATTGGAAGAGTGGTGACCATTACGATCACTGTTACCTACTAAGGCCATACTCCCTGGGTGGAAGACCAAATTTCTCTTTGGTGTCTAGTCCCTTGTCTCATGTCTAAAGTAACCTGTCATTTTCCTTTACAGGTGGCAGCAATGGCAGGAAGGATGGCTCTTGAAGAATTTGGTGAAGTCCATCAGTCACCTGGCATCTGGAGCCCTGAGGAGTTCAGGCTTTCATAGACTCTAAAGCCAGGTAGGGACCTAAGACCAATCAGAGGTTTCAGGTCCACTTTTGTAAGGATTACCCGCCCCCCCAACTAGTCTCAGGGAATTTTCTTATTCCCAAGATCTCCGGAAGAGTTTCCCTGGCTTTTTATTTGACCCTATTATGGTGTCCTACCTTCTCATTAACAATTTCTTCGTCTGGTTAGAGTCAGTGATCCTCTTTATTAATATTGACAGTCATTTCATTCCTCTTCTTTCCTCTTGGCCCACTTTGCTAATGGATATTCCTCTTTGGTGGGATACTGATGTTGGTTACTCTCAGCCTCTCCTCTACAATACTTGTCCCACTTAACCCATCACCACTACCGCCATACACATATACACAAACACACAGCCTGCCTTCTTCCCCAAGAAGCTATTTTCTCTCCCTTTCTGAGTGGGATTGGGCATGCTGTCCCTTCTTACTGTCTCTCATCAACTTCTCCACCTCCTTTCCAGATTTGAGGGGAGCTCCCACCTATCCAGACACTATACAAGATACCAGAAGTAGAGGCCTACAAGCCTGGTTCTCTCCAGCCTCGTTGCCCAGAACCAGGCAGGTCATGAGCTTCCAGTACTCAGCCCCACCCTTCTTGCTGCCAGGTAGGTGGCTATTCTCTCTACCCACTAACCCCAGAGTCATAGTTCTCTCTGGAGGTTATTTCTCTCTGTTGTTAAATATCTCCAATACGTGGAAGGTCTTAGTGAATCAGTTCTCTACCTTACGACTTCCAGTTTTAATCTTTAGCAGGACCTTGCTGATGTTAAATATCTACTCCTTTCCTGTGGTTCAGAATGATTTCCCCTTAGTGGATGTGGGAATAGGGGCCAATAAACATGCTATTTCACCATGGAGGGTAAGGGTCCAATGACAGGCAACACTTCTCTTGGGGCTGAAAGTCTAAAGGCCTAGATATGCCCAGTGCCCTGGCATACTTGAAAAATACCTGGATCTTTTGAGGGAAAGCTGTGTTTATCTGGTGTCTATGCCCCCAAGGGCAAGGATCTCAGGCTCTGAGAATCTGTCTTTATTCATTCCTAGACCTCTCTGGGGAGTAAAAAAGGATTGCTGTACAGCAGAAACCCACCACCAGGGGCACCTGGCTCAGTCCGTTAAGTGTCTGCCTTTGGCTCAGGTCATGATCCCAGGGTCCTAGGAGTCCCACCCACATCTGGCTCCCTGCTCAGCAGGGAGTCTGCTCCTCCCTCTGCCTGCTGCTCCCCCTGCTTGTGTGCTGTCTCTTTCTGACAAATAAATAAATAAAATCTTAAAAAAGAAAAGAAGGGGCGCCTGGGTGGCTCAGTTGGTTGGGCAACTGCCTTCGGCTCAGGTCATGATCCCGGAGACCTGGGATCGAGCCCCACATTGGGCTCCCTGCTCGGTGGGAAGCCTGCTTCTCCCTCTTTCACTCCCCCTGCTTGTGTTCCCTCTCTGTCTGTGTTTCTCTCTGTCAAATAAATAAAATCTTTAAAAAAAAAAAAAAAGAAAAAGAAAAAGAAAAGAAAAGAGGGTGCCTGGGTGGCTCAGTGGGTTAAAGCCTCTGCCTTTGGCTCAGGTCATGATCTCAGGGTCCTGGGATCGAGGCCCACATGGGGCTCTCTGTTCAACAGGGAGCCTGCTTCCTCCTCTCTCTCTGCCTGCCTCTCTGCCTACTTGTGATCTCTCTCTGTCAAATAAATAAATAAAATCTTTAAAAAATAAAATAAAGAAAAGAAAAGAAGCCCACCACTAGGTGATAGTGTCTGGAGTTCAGGTGGCACAGTTCGGGTGGCAGGTCTTACCTGGCACCTGTAAAGAGTTGGCAGGTGTGCCAGAGCTGATGTGACATCAGCTTACCTTTTGCTTTTAGGCCTCCTCTCTCAGCAGCTCCTCTCTCATCCCTGCAAGCCAGACAGCACAAGCAGCACCCTAATAAGTGCCAACCCTGGATAAGATACACCTTCCCTGGTTCACACATACCTTGAGTTGGAGTTAGGATGCAGTGGGTGGAAGGATGGGAAAGCAGGAAATGTCCCTGGAAGTGGTTGAGCAGTAATACCTTGATGACTCAGAGATAATCAACATTTATAATTCTGCCCATCTAGATGTCAGTCTGGATGCCTGATCCCTCAAAGTTGGTGGGCCATGTGGACAGCTGCAGTCTTGGTTTCTGCCACACGAGGGTGCTGCTGACCAATTAAAACACCTGCCCCTTAGCGGACAAGAGTTTGGGTGACAGGGGCACACACTTTCCTCAAGACAGGAATCAGAAATAATCTGAGAGAGCCTGAGAGCCAGGCTCCAAGAAGGCAGAAGAATAATTAGTACCACTTGCTCTTCCTTAAAAATGGCCTGAGACCCTGAACACTCTGCCTTAGTGGCTAGACATCTCAGTATGTTTCCATCTGAACTCAGGAAGCCCCTAGCTCTGGGCACCAAACATCTTGCTTAGGTGCTTTTCTCCCTCAGGGTGTAGCAGGTTTCAGCTGTCCCTCCCACTGTCTCCCTGCCTCTTAAACAGTCACTTTCTAGTCCAGAGGGTAGGGGTACCTTTGGTTTTCAGAGAAAAAAACCTCACAATTGTTGTGTGAGAAGTATCTTTGTTAGTGAGAGAGTGTTGGGGAAAGGGCTGAGAGTGGGAAAGTTCAGCCTTCTGTGCCCCATCACCTCCCCCATCACAGACCTGCAAGACTCAAGATGGTCCAGTGGACTTTTGCAGCTTGAGTGGCTGGAGGACACCCAAAAAAAGGTGCCAGAAAGCCGGATGGGGAAGGGGGATGCCTTGGCTCATGAGCTTTAAACTGACCCCATACGGGGCCCTTTTGGGGGTGAGGTATCCCACAATTGATCCTCAGTCTCCATGAAGGCCTTCCAGGCTGAACGGGCTAAGGGAGATGACAGAGGTTTTCCTCCCTCCTACCCCCATGCCCGAGGGCCCCTCCCCAGGAGGACAGCTTGATTAAACAGTCGGTGCTGCTGGAATTACTGCACAGCTGGCGCTCCCCCCAGCACTCCGAGCAGAGCAGCAGCGCAGATTAAAATCTCCAATTAGCGTTAAAGTGAAGTGAGGAGGTACTGAGGCTGCCAAGGAGGCCAGGTGGGGGCCCTGGGTCGACAGACACCCCTACTAGTGCCTGGATTCTGAGCACCACCCTCAGACATCCCTTCTTTCCCAGCTCCTCTCCCAGAAGCTCTCAGTGCCCACTAGCTTTGCATTGCTTGGGGCCACAAGTACTTTCTGAGGGCAGAGGGTGGAGCAGATGCCTTACCTGACAAAATGCTGGGGACGCTGTAAGTGTGAAGGAGAATGAGCGATCAATGCTTGTCAGGGGAGACACCTTGCTCAGTGTGCCAGGCAGCCAGGTTGAGGTGATTTCACACTCCTGCTGCTGCTTTTTGCCTAGAGAAAGGGCAAACAGGACAGGTCCTCCAGACCCAGACCCTCTTATCTATAAGGTGCTGGGTGTTGTGGTGCCCACACAAACATCCATCCTTGTATATTTTATCCTGTCTGACCCATCTGCTCCCACCCAAATTATGGCTCTGTTCTTTCTCACTCCCTCTATTATTATTCTTGGCTTTCTTGTGGGTAGGGGTAGGCACAGCCTAGCTTGAGAGCAATGCCATGCCCTGCCACCTGGGTCCCAGCCAGCTTCTCATTACCTTCCTTGCAGTTTTGGGAAGAGCAGGGATATGCCAAGAATGGAGACCTCAGACTCTCCCAGCCTCTGAACATCATACCCCGTCCTAAGGGCCCTCTACCATTTATACTTCTGCCCTTCACTCACCCAGCCCAGAAGGAGGGCAGCACAGCTAGCCACACCCTCTGACTTCACTCTGCCCCTTTAAGGGAAATGGAGGTGGGTACCCAGCTGACTGAACCTACTCACACCTCCAGAAATTAGACACCAGGGCACAGTGCCACCCTCCCAGGCTGGCACATGCTACCCTGGCAGAGGTTCAAATAACACCCCCCTTCATCCTCCCACCCCTATGTCTTCCTCTTCTCTCCCTCTTTCTTCCTCTCTCTCTCTTTTTTTTTCTCAGCTCGAAGCACAGCTGAGCCTTAAAAGGAGGGGGGGAGACCAAGCTGGGGCAGGGGGTTGGAGAGCTCCAAAAGCACGTTTTCACCTGCCATTTAATTGGATGTATTTTTAATTAATGGGACCTCAGGGACCAACATGAGGCAATCTGATCTCTGAATAGGGACAGGGGAGGGATTGGGTTAGGGAGGAGTATTGGGCCACTGGGTGCGGTTACTGGGAACCCAGGCCCATCAATCACTGGCCACTTTACGTTCTGGCATGGGGAATAGTGAGGTGGAGGAGGAGGGGATGTGCTGGGGAGAGTTGCCAGGATTTCCCCCCAACTGCCAGGACCTCCAAAAAAGGATAGAACTATACTAGTTGACTTGGGTCTGAGGCCCAAAATTGCAACCAGGATATTAGATCAGGCAATTTTCTTGCTTCTAGGATTTGTCCAGTTGGGCTTGTCCCAGTGAGTGATGTAAAACTAAAAGGAAAGTGGGAACAGAGTTTTGAGGTCCTTGAAAAGAGAGGGCGGAGCTAGGGACCATAGAACCAGAGACTGTGTGAGAGGAAAGAGAAGGGCAGGGTTTAAAGATATTTCTGAGTGTTTAGATATAGGAGAAGTATCCTGGAGGTTACATGCAAAGCAGGTAAGGCCTGATGCCTTTGGGGTATGACTCACAGAAGCTTACTGCTGCAAGGGAGAACTTGGAGCTCATCTTAACCAAATGCTTCACTTTACAGATGTGGAAATGGAGACCCATAGAGGAAAAATCAATTGAATCCTGTCCTGGACTTGCTTGGTGTTCCTGGTTTTGGAGAGTTTCTGGGAAACCAAGGAAAAGTAGGTAGGTAGGGCATGGGGAGAAAGTCAAGGGAAGAGGATTGGCAGATTATCACTGGAGTCTCATATCTCTGGCCTCCAAGTCAGAAGCAAGTGAGGGGAATCGGGCTGATGAATTGTTGGAGGAATATTTCCCCATACAACTAGTTCCAGAGGTCATCTCATCCGTTCCCCTGCTTTCAGATATACAGATCCCTGAGAGTCCCCCACTCTTGTGGGATTTTACTATACTCTGTAAAGTCCACAAAGAAAGCAATGTACCAACTTCCCTGGTTCCCTTACCAAGAAATAAATCTTCCAAAGGTGACTAAATATTGAGCTTTTTTGAGATCTTATTACAGGTTTCCCTGTTACAGTATAAATTGCTAGAGATAATTATGCCAAGGAGTGGGCATATACCTCTTGTCCCATGTCTAGGCCTAAAACAGAGACAGGGTTAAAATTCAAGGCTCTGAAGTCTGAGTCAGAAATGCTTCTGTATTCGTGCAGTGCCATGGCCTCAAAGCACTTAGTCAAGCCCTATCTGACTTTGTGTGGTGTTGATGCACAATGGAGAGGAAGGCGTGGTTCCAGCTGTCCACATGTCCACTCCTCCTTCCTTTACCGTTCAGATACTAGGGTTAAGGAGGAAAAGAATGAAGAAGAAAAGGAGCTTTTCCACTAGGTTGCCAAAGGTGGCATTTCCTGGCAACTTCTTCCTTCCTTAAAAAAATTCAAGATTCTTTGTTCTGTGCTTCATGAGACTAAGCTGGAGTCAGGCAAGAAT
Source organism: Spilogale gracilis (assembly GCA_004023965.1). Taxonomy (NCBI): domain Eukaryota; kingdom Metazoa; phylum Chordata; class Mammalia; order Carnivora; family Mephitidae; genus Spilogale; species Spilogale gracilis. Next base: position 34,386 of record PITA01012614.1, read on the forward strand.
GGGCACAGAGCGTGGAAAGCAGTGTGGATACTTCCATCACACTTTTCAAGCCACCACACCTTTCCCCTACTCCCAGAATTTTCTTCTCTCTTAGTATCCCATCTTATATCCCCAAAGTCCCTGAGAAAGGGCAGGATGTGCCTCTTTAAGTGGCCCACATTGGCCCTGCCTTATGTTTAGACCTTCAGGATCATCTCTTTGCCTCTCTACAAACAATAAGTGAGAAGGACCCCTCATGTCCCCTCAAGACAGTCTGGAAAGTATCCATCTGCCTCTTTTCTGTGCTTCCAAGGGCTTGTAGTAGTGGGAGCTGGGAGGAGAACTATGCCAGGGAATTGAAAAGGAAGATTCTCTTGTCTAGGAAGGTCAGGGAGGAGCCTGAAAAGGAGGAGAAGATAGAGAAGGAGAATTTGGGAGCCGAGCCCTGTAGTTCCACCTGTGGGGCTGGCTGCCTTACATAGGGTAGGCCCTTCATACTCTTATTCACAGGATTTATTAGAGGCTCCTGTTTACAGAGCTGCCATTTCTCCTTTGAAATACAGAGCAGTGGAGAAGAACAGCAACAAAGAAGGGGAGAGGGTGTCAGGCTTTTTTGATAGGCCCTTTATCACCCCTTGTCCACCCCTATTCCACCCCTGCTCCAACATTGGAGGCATATTGGAGGGTCCAAAAGGCCCTTAAAGCATTCAGTCTAGATTCTGGATGTTTCTCTAAGGAACAGGGCTTCCCTCCTCAAAGTGCCACTGGCCCTGCCTCACACTCCCAAGGTTTAGGCAAGGTGCCAGATCTACAGCCCTGGAGTCAGAGCCTGGAGCCTGGAGTCCAGAAAGATTGCTGAGCCTTTGCTGGGAAAGAGGAACAGACTTGAAGTAAGTGGGAGGCAGAAGTAGCAGCACCCAGAATGCCCTGCACTTTGGAGAAAAAGGAGCTCTGTATTGGACCAGGGTTTAGCTTTTACTCTGATGGGACTCCTCCTTCTCCCTCAGTGTGTCCCATGGGTTGGTGAGAGATCTGGATGTCTTGAACCTCCCACCTGACACCTCGAAGATTGTTATACATATCCCCTCTCTAGCTCCCAAAGCCATGGAGGAGGGGAAGGAAGGCATCGCAGAGGTGGTAGCAGTGCTATGATATCTATCAGCACCCAGGGAGGCCAAGGAGAAGAAACAGTGATAATAGAGAAAACCAGGAGGTGATGCCTGCTCTTGAAACAGCCTCTTTATCCCATCCTTTCCGGTGCCCCCTCTCACATGCTGACAAGGCTGTGTGCCCAAGTGTGCCAGCTCTCCTGGCTGGCAATCCTGCTCTGCCGTGCTCCAGCACAGAGCGCATGCTGGGGTCTCTCACACTCCTATGCTCATCCACCTCAACATGTCTGTGTTGCAAATTCCTAGGGATGAAAGAGGAAGCTGTGGCCCTCTGTGTAGGAAGATGGTGGGCTTGGGGTCCTTTGCATACTTGCCTCACTGGGGGGCAAGGAGGGAGAAGGCTCTTGGCAGCTCAGCTGAGCTCAGGGTTCTGGTGACTCATTGCACTGGGGGCAGCTCATTAAAACATCAGTGGGGAAGGGGTCCAGGCTTGTTAGAGCTCTCTTTTGCCCCAGTGCAAAAAGCTATGTGGATGAAGTTTTCTCATCTGGACTGTGGGGCAAGGAGAGGCTCCAGCTATGAAAGAGTAGAGGGAAATGGGAGAGAAGAGATTAGGGGAGGTTGAGCATTCCCAGAAAGAGAAGAAAGGTTAGGAGAGGCCAGTAGATCCTGTTGTATCCACTGGCTGCATAGAGGGTACTGGGCATTCACTTGTGCAGGCAGATACAACTACTCCTCCCTGGAAGGATTGCCACTTGGTCTCAGTACTCTCTTTCCTGGAAACAGACACCATAGATCATCAAAGGTGCTGATTCCCTCTTCCTTTATAGGCCCGGTGGGCAGCGTGCATCTTCTCTATTCCTTCTGAGTCTTGGAGATGATAGGATATCGTGTTTGAGATCACATCAGCAGAAAGGGGCCACAGGGTGGACCAGGAGAACCATTCATGCCTCTGACCGCAGTCCCAGGGCCCTCCTTGTTTCAGCAAAGGGAAACAGGGATCTTTGGTACTAGTGTATCCAGATAATAGTACCCTCCCTCTAACCTCAGTGAAAGATGGGCTAAGTAAGAGGAAGAGAGTTCTCTGACAGAGCCCATTTTCATTTGCCTTTTTGACTGCTGGCAGCTCTCCAGCTTGGGGTTGGGGGGCTGTCCTCTGCCGGGCTGCTTCTAGAGATCCAGAGATGGATTTGGTTGGAGAAAGTGATATACCAGCCACTTTTCACTCACTCTTCCTCTAGGGAAAGGAGACCATCTCTACTCCCTCAGCTTTCCCTGGCAGCATTGGGAGCGCAGGGCCCCCTGCTGGAATACCCATAATAAAGCTCAATTCTGAACTGAACCAACACATCACCTAGCTCTGGTATAGAAATGATGCTATAAGGGGAGCCTGGTGGGTATAGGCAGGTGTGGGGAGTTTAGACCCAGGAGAGAGAGAGTCACTTCTCAATATCACATGCTCCTCCTCTTTCTCAAACTTTCTCCTTGGTCTCCCTTTTCTTCTACCTCCCTTCAGCTAGCTCCACTCCTGGCTACCTCATCCCTTCAAGTCTGAGAAGATATGGTAAGTAATTGTCTGTTCCCTACACTTTTCTCTCTCTTCCTCTACTCCCAAGTCCTAAGTTACCTCATTTGAACTCTTTGTACTAGTGAATGCCATCAGGATCTGAACCCAGAATCCCCAGTCTCTGCCACCCCATCCCCTGACTCAGAGAATGCCACTCTGACTCTGAGACTGACTGTTTAGTGCTCACCCTCCCCACAAGTGTAGCCAGGCCAAGACTGGTATATCCACTGACAGTAAGAGGCCCTGACCTGAGGCAGAGGGCTGCTCTAAGGGTGCAGTGGGGGCCGGCCTTAAATGTAAGTATGCCTGTGCATTGGGCACATTGGTTTATTAGTGTTATTTCAGCATTGTGATGCAGAGAGAGTAAGTGTAACAGCTGCTCCTTGCTTGCAGTGTTTATTGTTACCTAGAGACAACCTCCTGGCTTTTTCCCAGCTTCCCCTCCCCCCTAGCCCAACCCCCTCCCTGCCAACAGTCCTACTCTCCTCACACTGATGGGAAATTTATAGCTTGCCCATACCATACCTTTAACCCTCTCCTGTCCATAGGATAGATGGGGCAAGGGAAGCCAAAGAGAGCAGTGGGCATACTCAGGCCCCAGCAGGGTAGAATGGTATACAGAGGAAGGGAGGGAGGGAGGGCATTACCTCTCCCCAGTCTGTGTGTCCAGACTCAGGCTCCAGTTGCCCTCCTGGCTGTCATGTTGAGAAAAGAGCTTTGGACCCAGCATCCTGCTCACAAGATGATTCTCTTCCCTGGGCATCTCTAAGCCCTCCCAAGTTTGTCTGCCTTGTCCTGAGTAAGCACAGTGAGGTAGTATTGAAACAGGAATAAATGTGGAGGGGCAGAACCTCTACCCCCAGCCCTCTCCTTCCTGTAGAGATGTCATGTCAAGACTAACAAGAAACTCTGGCATGAGGGATGCTGGTCAGACCTTCCCAACTAGGTAAATATCAAACATGAAACTGGCTGCTGAGTCAGGTGGGAAAAACTGCCCACTCTAACTTTACCCCAAGCCAGCACTCAGGTCCCAAGAGACTCCCAAACCATTCTCTAAGCTGGTCTCCTTGGTCTGGTTAGGCTACTCCTTTCTGCTCTTCTTCCTGGCCCATTTTCTCCTGTTTATCTTTTGGTTTGATAGCTTGGATCAAATCCAAGAGACCAAGAGGACTGAAACATCTTAGTCATAGCCTCAACAGAACTGGGGAAAGAGAAACTCCTCCAATCCCTCCTGACTTAGGACCTTTCATGGAAGGGTACCATGTCATATATTCCGCTGTCCTCACTGCAAATAAGAGAGTTTGAAGAGGGATCGGATTTTAGCAAAGAAGATAGAAGGCAGACATATGGAAAAACTTACTCATAGGATATAAAACTTCAGAGTGGGCCTACTTCAGAGATTTTTTTCCCCCTGCCTGGGAAAGGTTTAAGTCTGTGCTGACCAAGGGGAATAGAAAAAAACAGGATTACTTTTCTCTGGCTTCTCCAGATTTGGACCTCAGTGCAATTTCTTCACTAGCTCTAGGAGTGCACCCCTTCTCAGTCCTTCTAATTGTAGTAGCTGATGGTTAGATCACAAGTTTGGGAGGCAGGAAGCCTTGGGTTCTAGCACCAGCACTGCCATTAACCAGCTGTCCTACCTTGGTAAGTCACTTAACTTCTCTGAGCCCTTGTTTCCTTGTCTATAAAATTAAGATAAACAACCTCTTAAGATTGTAGAGAACATTTACTGAAGTAATGTGTGTAAAACACCTAGGATACTGCCTGATACTCAGTAGGTGCTCAGTGTTTGATACAATAAATAGTCTGTTACTTTTATGGAGTCACCAGGGTGGACATTGCTTCAAAGACTCCATGAGTCCTCTGAAATGATAGGCCAAATAAGTGAATGTATGTATGCTGGGGAAAACGTCCATAATTGTTTTCATGATGTGGAGCAGGAGGTAGCAGTCTCCTAGAAAAGAAATAGCCCCAATCCAGGCGCCTGGGTGGCTCAGTGGGTTAAAGCCTTTGCCTTCGGCTCAGGTCATGATCTCATGGTCCTAGGATCGAGGCTCCCATCGGGCTTTCTGCTCAGCAGGGAGCCTGCTTCCTCCTCTCTCTCTGCCTACTTGTGATCTCTCTCTCTGCCAAATAAATAAATAAAATCTTAAAAAAAAAAAAGAAAGAAAAAGAAATAGCCCCAATCCCTTGACTCAGAGTCTGCCATTCCCGTGCCTCAAACCAAGAGCACATTATTAGATGGTGTTCTGCCTGGACACAGGGCTTCATCATCCAAGATGGAGCTGTGAGAGACAGCCATTAGGATAGCAATGTCTAGCATTTACCAGGCACTTTACATTTTGTCAAGTACATTTACCTACATTAGCTCTTTTAATACCCAGCATATCCCAGTAAAGTGAAGAACTACCATTTATTGAGTGCCTTTTATGTGCAGGCACTGTGCTGGATTTTTTTTTTTTTTTTTTTTTTTTTTAGGTATCTCTAAAGTCTGTGGAGTATCATCACCTAAGTATGTCATAATTTACAAACTCAGTCCCTGTTTTTAATCATTGAAGTATTTTATATAACAGTATAACAGTTATAAATAATACCAGAATGAACATTCTAACACATAAAGCTTCATGCATTTTTTTTTAAGATTTCATTTATTTATTTGTCAGAGAGAGCACAAGCAGAGGGAGAAGCAGGCTCCCTGCTGAGTAAGGAACCCCATGTAGAACTTGATCCCAGGATCCTGGGACCATGACCTGAGCTAAAGGCAGACACTTAACTGAGTGAACCACCCAGGCGTTCCCCCTTCATGCATTTTATAGTAAATTCTAAAAAGTAGAACTATTAGGTCAACAGATACAAATATCCCCTCTTCCCTATGGCTATAGTCACTTTATTGATATACACTAACGAGAATAATGTTTTTTAAAACTTCCTCTTTGGAATTCTGCAATGGAAACACAAGGGCAGCCCCTTTTCTCTCCTAAGCCCAGCAGAGAGACATTAGTAATTTAGTTTTTTATTTAAATTGAGATAATTATAGAATCAGATGCAGTCATTTTTTTTAAGATTGATTGATTGATTGATTGATTGATTGATTGATTTGACAGAGAGAGATCACAGGCAGGCAGAGAGGCAGGCAGAGAGAGAGGAGGAAGCAGGCTCCCTGCTGAGCAGAGAGCCCCGTGTGGGCCTCGATCCCAGGACCCTGAGACCATTACCTGAGCTGAAGGCAGAGGCTTTAACCCACTGAGCCACCCAGGAACCCCACATGCAGTTTTATTAAGAAATAACCCAGAGGCACCTGGGTGGCTCAGTTGGTTAAGCGACTGCCTTCGGCTCAGGTCATGATCCCGGAGACCCGGGATCGAGCCCCGCATCGGGATCCCTGCTCGGCGGGAAGCCTGCTTCTCCCTCTCTCACTCCCCCTGCTTGTGTTCCCTCTCTCACTGTGTTTCTCTCTGTCAAATAAATAAAATCTTAAAAAAGAAAGAAAGAAAGAAAGAAAAATAATCCAGAGGGGAGTATGTGTGTGTGTTCTATACAATGTTATGACATGTATAAATTTGTATATTTACCTCTAGAGTCAAGGCACTGAACAGTTCCAGCACCACAAGGATTCCTTATGTTGTCCTTTTATAATCACACCTACCTCACACCCTCCTTAACCCTTAGCAACCACTTATCTCCTCCACTTCTGAAATGTTGTCATTTCAAAAATGGAGTCATACCATGTGTAAGTTTTTAGGAATGGCTTTTTTCACTCACCAAATCCATCCAAGTTTCTTTTTTCTTTTTTAAAAATATTTTATTTATTTATTTGACAGAGAGAAACACACCTAGAGAAGGAACACAAACAGGGGAGTGAGAAAGGGAGAAACAGGCTTCCTGCCTAGCAAGGAGTCCCATGCAGGGCTCAATCTAGGGACTCCAGGATCATGACCTGAGCCGAAGGCAGACGCTTAATGACTGAGCCACCCAGGCGCCCCCATCCAAGTTTTTGTATGTATACTAGTTTGTTCCTTTTATTTATTCTATGGCATACTGTGGACCACCTGGACCACAGTTTGTTTAACCATTCACCTGTTAAAGGACACTTTGTACTCTCACTTTGTACTTACTACCAATTAATGAAGTAGCTCATTTTACTTGGTGTGCTGTTTTATACTCACAATTATTAAGCTTCTTTAACCCTTCAAGCATGGCACAGTTATTATTTTCATTTCATAGATGAGGAAAATTGAGGCTCACAGTAAATAATTTTTCCATGATTACATGTTAAATGGCAAAAAATAGCCTGAACCCAAGGTAATAGGGCTCTTTCTACTGCACCAGGCTTTCTCAGACCTTGACTAACATTGCTGGGAATAGGGTGTGGGCAGAACCAAAATAGAAATGTTGGAGGCAGAAAGAGCCCTGGAGCAGCATGGGTCAGTTCAGGTGCTCACAGCTAACTTTGATTCATAGGTTAGGAGAGCAGCAGTGTCATAGAGCAATATGGCATGTGCCTTTGAAATTGTTTCCCCTTTGCCAGGGAAGAACAAGGCTGAAGTGGATAAAGACCATAAGCAATCTGCCCACAGACCTGGGACCTGGAGTCAGAAAGGAAGCCCTTGGGTGTCTATGAGAGGATGCGTGGCTAAGGTCCTTCACGAAGTATGAAGCTGAATGTGTCTCTGAAGAGGTCTGGAGAAGCAGGCCATGATGAATGAGCTCTCTGTTTGGGAGGGGTAAGGGCAATAATAGCACTTTTTTTGGTGGTGGTAGGGGAGCTACAGGTTATTTGTGCACACCTACACACACACACACACACACACACACACACAACTTGGGCAGGCCCAGTGTCTAGGCCATGGTACAGGGGCAAGCAGAGTGGAAGTAAAAAGGCCAGTCTGGCTCTTAGTCCTCACTTTACAACTGTTCTTTACCTCCAGCTGAAGTTGCAGACAGCGAAATCAGAAGGAGTTGGAGAAATCATTTGGTCTGTCCCTCAGCCTATGGGCACTAGTTGAAGCTGACAGGTGGAAACCTAGAGTTGGCCCAGACATGATGGGTGGTAGAGATTCCAATTTGTGGGAGAGAAGGTTTGGCTCCTCTCCTGGGAGCTATGTCTGGCCAAAGGCTGTCTCTTCCCACCTCCTGCTGGATCTGGCTCTTTTAAAGCTGATGTTATCATTGCTCCATTGGCCTATTCCAGTGCCTGTGGACTCATAACAATTTTCCCTATGTGCTTATGACTCTAGAACTAGGCTGAGAGCACATATCACTCTTCTCCATCTCCCCTGGCCCATCAGAAATAGCACACCTCCCAGTCACACCCACCACCCTTGTCCAGTAATTCCAGCTTTGGAATTAATTGGAGGATAAACACTGAGGCCTTCAGAATGTATAGGAACTACACTGTATCATTGAAACAACCAGAGATACCATTATGAACTTGTGTCTTTTGGCTGGAAGTTCTTAGACAAAGGGAAGTCACTCTTTACTGAATCTGTTTGTCAGAGGTCCTAAATGTGGCTGGGAGACAGCTCCTTTTTCCTGAAGCCAAGATGGCTTCTAACCAGGAAATCTCAGAACGCCTGCTTATTTCCTTCCCTTGGCTTCCCCTCTGTTCCAGGTCCGCTTCTCTTGCCACCACTGCCTTCCTATTCCTTCTTTCTCTTCTCCTCTCTCTCTCTTTCTCAGCAAGTTTTTTATGTGATTACAGGCACTGCATGGTAATTAGTGCTAAACTCATTTGCACAACTACAGTTAATTGGCTACAACAATTAATTAATGTGTTGGAAATTTGGCACTGGAAAAAAAAAGTTTGTCATCAAAAAAAAGGGCAAAAAATTGTAGAGTGAGATACCCATAAAAATCGAGAGCAGGCTTCAAAAGCCCAGCTGGGCCTCAAACTTCAGCCCGGCCTCAGATGCCTTCCCACTCTCAACTCCAACACATTTTCTTCTTTCATTTTTTTCCCTCTTCCTTTCTTTCTCTATTTCTCTTCTCCATTTTTTTTTTTTTTTACAACTTAAGCAAACTCATTTCCCTGATAAAATATAGCATGACTAATGGCTAGAGCATGTAAAAATCATTGGGAAAATGTCCTTGGAAGACGAATGCATTTTCAGCAGAATAATTAACTTAATTAACAAATTCACATGCATATTCATCAGGCTATTAATGTCTTCTCGGCTCAGCTTGATGAACATTGCGGTAATAACCATCTCATTTACATACTGCATTCTACTGCGATCCAAAACAGAGACAACATACAGGCGTGTACACACACACACACACACACACACACACACACACTTGCACGAATACACACAACACGTCTGGGCCGCCTTGACTTCCAGGTTGGCTGTGTATGTGTATGTGTGTATGAGCGTGCCTGTGTTTGGGGTGTGTGTTGGGGGGTGGCTGGGAACTCCGGCTGGGTGGTGTGATCTTTAGAGGGTCATGAGTTGAGGTGGGCTAGAGATGCCCACATGTGAATGTCTGAGAACTTTAATCCTCTCTCTGTCTCTCTGCCTCTTTTTCCTTGTTTCTTTTTCTCCGTGTCATTTTCTCTCTTCTCTTGCCACCCCCCCCCCCACCACCATGTCTCTCTAGGGAAAAACTTGGTATCCGTGCCAACTTTTTCCCCCCTCTCCTCCTCCCTTTCTCCTCCTTCCCCTCTCCCAACTGCTGCCAGCCGGCATCAGCTCCGAATTGCCATCTCCTTGAGCTCTCTGTGGAGCAATCTCAGAGAGCAGTAAGGTGTGACGCGGGGCTCTGCCGGCTTCGCAGCACCGCCTGCGGAAAGAGCGCAGGATGGCGGAGGAAGATTAAGAGAAATCTCGAGCAGGGCTTGGCTGCCATTGGTGTGTGCAAACGCCGAGGAGGAAGGGAGAGGGAATGCGAAGGGGGGAGATGGAAGGGGGGGGCACCAGCAGCTGTCGGCCTAATTCTCCTAACACTCTGCTTGTGGTCATATTAGAAAAACAGATTATGCCCCTTGGTGCCACTCACTTATACTTGACATACGTTAATGTTCTGTATCTCCATTCTCGGGTCTTGACGACAGTGGACTTTAGGTCGAGGAGGTTAGGTATCTAGGTGGCCAAGGGGCACAAAAGACCCTGCCCTCTCATTCTCTCCTGACCTTCAACCCCAGCCTGTACTCACTCTTCAGAAAGCAAGCCTGGACATAGAATTAACATCTGATGCCACCATTTGCCCCTTGCATTTTGCAGCTCCTTATGAGGTGCAGGGGTTAAAGGATACTTGAAAGCCCTTTCCCCTAAAAGCCACTCCATCTTTAGAGTCTTAATAGGTCACTTCAGGGCCCAGTGAGACCCGCTCAGCAGCACTCCCACCCTTAATCTTTCTATGGGCCCTCCCCCTCAAATCGGAAGTTGGGGGTCAGAGAGAGGAGTCCATGATAGTCCGTGCTCCATGAGGTTATAGAAAAACCATAAGGGGCGCCTGGGTGGCTCAGTTGGTTGGGCGACTGCCTTTGGCTCAGGTCATGATCCTGGAGACCTGGGATCCAGCCCCGCATTGGGCATTGGGCTTCCTGCTCGGTGGGAAGCCTGCTTCTCCCTCTCACTCCCCTGCTTGTGTTCCCTCTCTGGCTGTGTTTCTCTCTGTCAAATAAATAAAATCTTTAAGAAAAAAAAAAAGAAAAGCCATAAGCAAAACAAGGCCAGGATTGTTTCTGCGTTGCTATGGAAATCAGGTTCCCTCCTCCAGGCTGGAAGGGAGGAGTGCCTGAGGCCTTCCTCCCACCAATCCGGAAGGCTGTAAAGGCGGAGTTTACCAAGGCCTGGGGGAATAAAGCTGTTCTTGGAGGACCAACCAATCATTCCCACTGCCCTGCCTACCAGTTCATCGCCCTTTGACCCCCACCTTCCCTACCCTCTCACCTCAATATTCAAAAGAGGCTTTTTCCTCTGTGCCTTGTCCTCTGTGGAGACCTGTTGCTTAGCAACCACTAGTGCCTTCTTCCCAATAACTTACAGGGACTGAGAGATAAAATATCTGTCTATATTCAGTTCCCCTCCCCTGTCTATTTATATTTAATAACCCAAGCCCTGTCTTGGGTTCCCTTGGCACCTGTTTTAGAGGGCTTTTAGAGGGATTAAGCTGCAGCCTGCAGAAATAAAGTTACATCAGAGGAAGAACTTCCAAACAAGGAAGAGTGGGAAAAAAGACTGGAGTAGGTAGGGAAGTTGTAGAATCATATTCTCTTTAAATTAGGCAAAGAAAAAAAAGGGGGGGTATTTGGAACTTGGAATGTGGGGAGGGGATATCCGCAGGGATTCCCAAGGGTCCACTCAAAACCTGGAGTGGACCCTAATAGATCAACTAACTGGGCTTGCATTTTTCAGTCCCCACCCCTTGGTTTGCCCCCTTTTCCTGACCACTTCCAGCCCAGAGCCCTCTCATATTTCTGTATGTGAGAGACCCATCACTCTGGAGATGTCCAGTTTCCTAGTGCCTGGAAGTTGGTTTCTAAGAGTGAGGGCTCTGTGGATGTATGCCCACCAGGCCTGGGTCTCTCCCAAAGTTTGTCAGTCACAGGGAAGGAATTCTTCTGAGTTATCTGCTAGAGAACCCCAACCTGACCCAGCAGTGGGGGCTATACACTGGAATCACCAAAAATGAGGAGCAAGGAAGGTATAAGGATAACCTAGTGGCTGTATGTCAGAACACCTGGGTTAGGGCCCCCTCTCCTTACTCTCCTGTGATCCAAGTTATTCACTTAATCTCTTAAACCCCTTGTTGGGGCACCTGGTGGTTCAGTTGGTTAAGCATCCAACTCCTAATTTTGGCTCAGGCCATGATTTCAAGATCGTGAAATTGCCCCACCTTGGGCTCTACACTTGGCATGGAGCCTGCTTAAGATTCTCCCTCTCCCAAAAAAAAAAGGGGGGGGGGGCACCTGAGTGGCTCAGTTGGTTGGGCTATTACTTTTGTCTCAGGTCATGATCCTGGAGACCCGGGATCGAGTCCCGCATCGGGCTCCCTGCTTGTGTTCCCTCTCTCACCCCCCTGCTTGTGTTCCCTCTCTGGCTGTATTTCTCTCTGTCAAATAAATAAAATCTTAAAAAAAAAAAAAAGATTCTCCCTCTCCCTCCACCCCCTCCAACCCCCCATCCCACTCATGCACATGTGTACTCTCTAACAAAAATAAAAATAAACTGCTTGTTGCTTTGTCTATAGATCAAGAATAATAATGTTTAAGTTCCTAGACTTTAGTGGGTCTTTAAAGTGATATGTGAAAGGAAACACTGAAAACTGCTAAATTTAAATAAATATTATTTTAAGGTTTGGAAAAGGTCTAACTGCTGAGAGCAGGGGGGCACCCTGCATCCAGCCCAGGCCTTGGCTTAGGAACACCAATAGTTTGTTGGCCAGAGGGGTGTGATTCTTTGCCTTGTGGTAAGTCAGATGGGGAGCTATAAATCAAAATCAAAAACACAGGGTTCTTTAGGGAAAGTAGCACAGAACATCCCTATCGTCTTCCCTACCTCCAGTCCCAGATTCTGACCTCTAGTTCTCCCAGCCGACACCCTACCCTGATCCCCCGAGTCAGCACCTTCACTGTCGTCATGCTAGATCACAGACTGTACAATTTCACCCTCCTTACCCCCCTTTTCGGCACCTCCTCCAACCCGAGCCTTCTGTGGGAGACAGATGGGGTGTCTGCGATGGAAAAGGCTCTGGGCTCTACGCCGCCTTGGGTGGGCAGCCCCCCTTCCCATCTCCCCACTACTCCCGCTCCCTACCTAAGACACTCAGATTCACCCCAGGCAGCTTTGGGAGCTGCTGTGGATTCCAACACACTTCCCTTCTCAGACTCAGCTCAGAAGCAGAGCGAGAATGACATCTTTCTCTGAGACCTAGACCCCAGCCCCTCTTCATGGAAAACCAATGCAAAGGAGAAAGTACGTTAGGGAATGGTAGGGCTCCATGTGAAGGGACCCCAGGAAGGGTGCCCAGAGTTCCTCACTGAGGACTGGATGGCTGGGGTTTGGGGCCTAAATTGACTGAAGAGGCTGAGACTAGACAGCTCCTTTGTTCCAGAAATCTGGGGTCCCTGGAGGGAGGCTCAGCTTAGGGAGGAGGCAAGGGAACTAACATTACAGAGCACCAACTGTGAGCCAGGCACAATGCCAGAGCCTTTCCATACCTGTACTCAAAACTAGCAGGTGAGGAGTCAGGGTGAATAGGTATCTCATGAGCTCTCAGCGTCTCTCGGCACAGTTGACCAACTTTTCCTTTGATTCTATGATTTCACTGCCAATTCTCCTACCACTCTGGCTGCTCTTTCTCTGTCTCCTTTGCAAGCTCATCCTCAACTCCTTGGACTCAGCCAAGTCCCCCGATTATACACTTTCACGGTACTATATATTCTTCTTTCAGAGCACTTAGCACAGTGATTTCACACTTATTTGTGCAGTCATTTGAATAATAATCCTATTTCCCCCACCAGATGGACAGTTCCACGAGGACAGTGACCACGTCTGTCTGTAGTCGCCAGTGTGCTCCAGTGCCCAGGACAGTACCTAGCGTAATGCAGCTGTTTGGTAAATATTTGTTGAATGAATGAATAAATGACAAAAGGATTTCACTGTGGCCTAAACTCAGTTCTTGCCCCAGAGCGGATGTACCCCTAATGTGTGGACCAAATTACAAGATGCCTGAGGGATGAGGCCACCTCATTCTCCTTGGGGGAAAAAAAACAAAACATGAGGACCGGAGTAAACCAAGTTCCAGGATATGGGCCCCCTGCCTTACCAGCGCCTGGACCTGCCTTTATGCTCTCTAGCTTCTCCAGGAATGGAGAGAAACCAAAGTCCCAGGAACTTCTCTCCATTTGTGCCGAAATCACTCATGAACTGGAGAAAAGGAGTTCCATCGGGAAAGGGTGTTCTGCAGAAAACCCCTTTTTTGCCTTAGCTGAGCCTGCCAAGACCATCTGTTGCCACTCCTTTGTTTGCTTCTGTCCTCTTCCCCTGAACTTCAGGGAAGGAGACTGTTTGACCAAGTGGGAGGGATAGAGAGAATAAGACAATCTGCTTGTTCCTTGAGACGTCTGGGGTGATGTTGATGAACCTTAGCCAGGTGACTGGATCAGGGGGACCCAGGAGCCAGTTGCTGAAAGTCCTTTGGGGCTGAACTCTCTAGACTCTAGGGAGCAGGGAGTGGACAGAATGACCTCTGGGAGGTGCCCAGTGTTCAGCCCAGGGACTTTATCTGACTTCTTTGCTGCCCTTGCTATCTGACTTCAAACAAAATACCCAGATCTGTGAGAAGTTAATGTTAGGCCAGGAATGGCAGCCCCTTGCTCTCCCTGGCCGTATTCCATTCTAGCCAACTGCCCATCCCAGAGCATCTCTCCCTCCCAGCTCGGCATCAGTACCAGGCCCTCACAGTGTCTTCTTACCCAGTTCCCATGTCCTGACAGTGCCCCTCAGCACCCAGGTACTTGGGGTCATGGATCTGGAAGCCACTCTAGGCAGTGTTGCTCTCTCTGACCCCACCCATTCTTTGGGGCCCTAAAGAAGTAGGACAGCTCAGGCTCTGGGCCAAGTCCCTATGTCCTCATCAAAGGCAACATCTGTCTCCTCGAAGAAGATAAGCCTGGAGGGAGGGAGGTGAGACAGGCACAGGGGAGAAAACCCAATCCTTCCTGGGCCCTCACCCCAGATTCCACTGCAGGCACAGATTGAGGGTGAGGAGGATAAGACAGCTACAGAGGCCTACCCTCACGCATGCCCCTGCACAAATCTTCATGCCTCTGAGCCCCCAAATATGAAGGCCCCTCCTGGGTTCACCGGGCTACCTGGGCTGCTACTGCTGCCAAGCCAGCCTTCTTTTATTCATGCGTTGTTTTATTGCTGGCAAATGCTGCTGCTTGCCGCTGTTGGAGGCGTTCCTGCCAAATCCATCCCAACATCTTGGCCTGGCATCAGGGCGGCATGCTAATGTGGAAATTTAAAGAGCCGCTCAGCTTTAAATCGGAATTTTAAATGAACAGCAGTGCTCCAGAGGGACCCAGGCAAAATCGAGCAGTATCTGATCCACCCTTCCTACTCCCACTCCTGTAGCATCACCCTACCTCTTCTTGCCTCTCCCCTTGACTTGGACACTAGATGAGGGAGAAGCATGGGCCACACTAGGGGATGAGGGAGTTCCAGGGCAGAGGAATTGATGCAAGATGGCTATCTTAGCCAATAAGGAGCTGCGATCCCTCAGCTCAGACCAAGAAGGAATCCACCAGTTGCTGGGCAAATGGAGGCAGGGACCTTCAGCACAAGGGAGCAGGGCTAGAGATGGTGAAACTGACATTCCTACCCCCTCTTCCCATTTTACCAGGAAACAAGAAGAGAAGCTCCAGAGCAGAGAAGAGGAAAGGTGGGATTCCATAAGGACACTCAATGCGCAGCATACAATTGTGCACGCTGGGCTATGTGCGTACAGCTGTGTGCAGGTCAGGATGCTCGCTGAGGCCCCTTGGAGCTTGTGCACACACGGCTCACTTATCACCCATGCATGGAGAAGAATGATTCACATATGCAGGGCAGTCTTCCCACATCCAGACCCCTGTGCTAACCTGGTTGATTTCTGCAGGTTGTTAGCCTGAGCTGTGCCCCAGCTTTTTCCATGAATCCTAATGCACCAATGTTCCCCAGCTCCTGGCAGCTACCTTGAGTCAGCCAGTGATGACAGAGCCTCACAGCAACTCTGCCAGGAGAGAGGTTGGAGATACCTGTGCTCATCTTATGCATCTGTCCTGGCAACAGTGTGGTTCTTTCTCTTGTGGCCATCATATGACACGCTCAGACATCTCACTTGGGAGAAGTGCTGGGCATAGACTTCATTTCAGAGGGAAGAGGAGGCTAATGGGAGGTGAGAGAGGCAGAATCCATGCTTCTTTGACCCACTTTCCTCACCTATTTCCGGGAGACGGGTGGCCCCTTGTTATCAGAAAACATTTGTCAAGTGCCTACCCTCAAGGAGACACTGTTTAGTATAGTGCCTCACAATTTTCTGAGCTGGGCTGATGATAGATGCAAGAATCTGGATGTGCTGTCCCCATTGGAGGATCCACAATAACTCTCACGGTAACCTCAGCCTTACCCATGTTAGACTGCCAGGCCAAGGGATGCTTCCTGACCTTCTCCAGGAATCCCCGTCTCTCAACAAGCTCCTTCATGGACTGGTGTGGCGGCCAGCCAAGAGGCTTGGGGCAGGCCTGGGGCATGCAGCTGGCACCTGCCCACCAGATCCCCACGGAGGACCCTCCTCCCCCACTTCATAGCCCCATTCAGATGGCCGCTGGGCTATAGGGAGACAGAGCTCACTGTTTTCCACTACCAGAGAAAACCTCAAGCTGGAACACCCACCACCTCCCTTTCCACCATAACCCGCTCCAAGATCCCCCACCCAGACTAGATATACCAAAAACCCACCAGTTACTTTTTCTAGGCAGGATCAAATACTTAATACAGTAGGAGTTGTGCGGGAGCTGGGTAAAAGTCCTTGAGGGGTGAGGCTTGGGCTGGAATTATGGAAGAAATTGCTGAGGTCAAGAGATAGATGAGGAAGGCCTGGGGCATTTGGGTGGCTTGGTCAGTTGAGCATCTGACTCTTGATCTCAGCTCAGGTCTTGATCTCAGGGTCGTGAGTTCAAGCTCCCCACTGGGCTCCATGCTAGACCTACTTTAAAGAGAGAGAGAAAGAGATGGATGAGGAAGAACTCAGAGTGACATAGGACAGGGGGACATGAAGGGAGGAGGCTAAATGAGTCTGCCTCTCTCATCTAATTAGCAACATGCAAATGGTATGCAAATCACCCCCTCTTTGTTTAGAGACCACTGGGTTTTTAAATGTGGGCTACAGAGGGGCCACGAGGCAGCATCTCTGAGACCCTCAGACATGGATTACCCAGGCTCAGGATAGAGGCGAGAGTGCAGCCATCTTTTTAGCTTATTCCCTGAATAGACTCATTTTCTATGAGCCTCAATTTCCCCGTGTGTGAAATGGGAGGACTGGCCTGGATGGTCCCAAGGCCTCTGACCAATACTAACAGTCTCAGGTTCTCTGATTTGGGGCCCAGTGCCAGATGAATTGGAGGGGTTCATTCCATTCTGGGGTGGAAGCTATGTGGCTCTCTTGCCCCTGCCACCTACCTCACCAGTTCTGCCGTGCCATGCCCCACATGCCCATGCACCTGCCATCCCAAACGTGGACAGTCTCCTGAAGGCAATGTTCTCTCCCACAGTGTTTCCTCTGCTTGGAATGGCCTTCCTGCTTTAGCTCCTCACCTGGCTAACTCCTCCAACTCTAACAGCCTCACCTACCTTCCTCTTCCACCTTCTGGATATCCCTATGCACTGTTTGCTTCTCTCATTTCCCATTAGACTGTGAATTCATGGAGGGAAGGTACTGGGTTTAATTCAAGACAGAATCTCCAGTGTAAATGTATTAGTTTTCCAAGGCTGCTGTAACATCATCACAACCTTGGTTGCTAAAAAAAAAAACAAAAAAAACCCAAAAAACAAAAACAGAAATTGGGGTGCCTCGGTGGCTCAGTGGTTAAGTGTGCCTTCAGCTCAGGAACTCTGGGATCGAGCCCCACATCAGGCTCCCTGTACAGCGGGAAGCCTGCTTCTCCCTCTCTCACTCCCGCTGCTTGTGTTCCCTCTCTAGTTGTGTTTATCTCTGTCAAATAAATAAATAAAATCTTAAAAAAAAAACCACAAAAAATTATTCTCTTACATTTCTGGGAGCCAGGAGTTCCACATCAGTTTCACTGGGTGAAAATCAAGGTGTTGGCAGGACTGAGATCTCTCTGGGGGCCTTAGGGGAGAATCTGTTCTTTCAGCTTCTAGTGGTTGGCTTTTTTTTTTTTTTTGGCTTGTGACTGCCTTACTCCGATCTGCCTCTGTCTTCACATCACCTTTTATTCTTCTCTGTCTGTATAATCTCCCTTGCTCTCTATTTTATAAGGACACTTGTGGTGGCATTTAGAGCCCACCCAGATGATCCAAGATAATCTCTGCATCTCAAGATTCTTAATCACATAGGCAAGATCTTTTTTTTTTTTTTTTTCAGATAAGGTAAGATTCACAGATTCCAGGGATTAAGAGGTGGACATCTTTTTGGAAGCCATTATCAGACTATCAAGATAAGCAAAGACATCTTTAAAATTACTGTTTGTGGGGTGCCTGGGTGACTCATTCGTTAAACGTCTGCCTTTGGCTCAGGAACTCCAGGATCAAGCCCTGTATTGGGATCCCTGCTAGGGTCCCTGCTCGGCGGGAAGCCTGCTTCTCCCTCTTTCACTCCCTCTGCTTGTGATCGCTCTCTAGCTGTTTCTCTCTGTCAAATAAAATATTTTTTTTAAATGTTTGTTAAGCATCTACCATGTGCTACACACCATACATACATTTTTCTCAATCTTGCAATAGCCCTGAAAAGTCAATTTCCTAAAAAGACTTATTTATTTATTTATTTAGAGAGAGGGAGTGAGTGGGGACGGGACAGGGGAGAAAAATATCCAAACATAACCCTGCTGAGTACAGAGCCTGATGCAGGGCTCAATCTCACTACCCTTGAGGTCAGGACCTGTGCCAAACCCAAGAGTCGAGCTGAGCCAAAACCAAGAGTCAGATGCTAAACCTAGTGAGAATCCCAGGTGCCCTGAAATGTGGGTGTTAATGCTTCTACAGATGAGGAAACAGGCTCAGGGAGATTGACTCACTTGCCCATGCTCACATAGCTGAGAAGTGACAGAGCCAGGATTTGAAACCAGATGAGTCTAGCTATAAAGCCAGCATGATTTTTGCTTTCTCAGTGGTCTCTGAGCCTACCCCAGGCTCTGGCACAAATTTCTCACTTGAATTGATGTACAGAAAGAGAAAGGTAGACTAGAGAAGGGAAGATGAAACCCAGTTTTACTAAGGATATTGACTCAGGCTTTCTTTTGCCAAAGCCCCTTCCCACCCCTTTAATCCTCCCATCACCCCTGATCCCTTATTTCAGAAGCCTGGAATCTCCCCCAGTTTATAGCCCCCTGCCAACTACAGCTGCCCAGAAGGGTGGCACAGTGCCTGAACTTTAGACAGGAGACATCAAATTGCAGAACCAGGGGGGCCTCTGGAGATCACCTCTTCTAGCTGTCTCTGCTAACATATAGGTCTGCCTGTGAGGACAGGGCAGACAAGGTCAGGCTAGTGAGCAGCAGAAGGAGGAAGTAGCTATCTCTTTCTTCAGCTACCCTTTCTGCTCACTTCCTACATGATTTGTATTGGGAAGTCCTCACTCAGGTCTAACCTTGCAGATATCATGCTGTAATGAAAGCTGTCCAGAGTTAGAAGTCCTAGATTGTCCAAAACATAAAATTGGATTTTGGATAAGTCCCTTTATCTCTCTGAGCCTCTGGTTCTTCATCTTTTTTTTCTTTTAATTTTTAAAAATATTTTATCTATTTATTTGACACACACAGAGAGAGAGATCACAAGTAGGCAGAGAAGCAGGCAGAGAGAGAGGAGGAAACAGGCTCCCCGCGGAGCAGAGCCTGATGCAGGCCTGGATCCCAGGCCCCTGAGATCATGACCTGAGCTGAAGGCAGAGGCTTAACCCTCTGAGCCACCCATGCACCCCTGATTCTTCATCTTTAAAATGGGATTGAGGGTACCCTTCAGTGGCTCAGTCAGTCAACTGCCTGCCTTCAGCTCACATCATGATCCCAGAGTCCTGGGATAGAGCCCTGAGTGGAGCTCCTTGCTCCCAGGGAGCCTGCTTCTCCCGGTCCACCCAGCTCAGGGCTCTCAGTCGCTGTGACTCTCTCTCTCCCTCCC
This sequence comes from Spilogale gracilis, assembly GCA_004023965.1. Classification (NCBI taxonomy): domain Eukaryota; kingdom Metazoa; phylum Chordata; class Mammalia; order Carnivora; family Mephitidae; genus Spilogale; species Spilogale gracilis. Next base: position 53,882 of record PITA01012614.1, read on the forward strand.
TCCCTCTCTTAAACAAACAAACAAACAAACAGATAAAATGCTTTAAAAAGTAAAATAGGATTGAGAATAATGGTAATGGCAATAATACCCATCTCACAGGGCTGTTGGGAGGGATATAGCACAGTCCAGGCCTAGAGTAAAGCAGATGCCACAAGATTATTTTGTGACAACAGTCCCTCAGCCCTCCAGCCGAAGCCCCGTCATCCTGGGTAATACAGGGTTTTGCTCACCTCAGCCAGTCTGGTCTGCCTTGCGCGCTAGACTGTGAACTCCTCTTGGCAGGACTTTGTTCATTTTTTATCACAGCCCCATTCCCCTCCCCAGTATCTAACCCTTGCTTGGGCACGTAGGCTCAAATTACATTTGATAAATAATGAAGTGAGAGTATGAGTTGGACACCCAAGTCCCGAGAGGCACAGGGACTGACTCCCACCACTGACCCTTGGCACGACCCTTCCCCCCGCCGGGCGCCCGAGGTCCAGGCGGCGGCGGCAGCGGCCGCGGCCGCGGGGAAAGGAGGCGCTGCAGCTTTAAGATTCCTCTTTGGCGTCCCGGTTGCCAAGGCGCAGTTGCCAAGGACCTGCACGGAGCTGCGTCCGGCCTCCGCGCGCGGGCCCCGGGTTTCCTCCGCCGCAGCCGCCGCCGCCGCCGCCGCCGCCGCCGCCGCCGCCGCCGCCCGGCCGTGCGGGGCTTGGCTCCTCCGAACCGTCTGGCGGACTTGGCACCGGCCCCGGCTCCTCAGTGCCCCCGCGGTGCGTGGCAGGCTGCGGCTTCATTATCCTGATTGATTCCTCCTGCTCCCCGACACCGTGGGGGCCCCGGCCAGGGAAGGGGGGCCGAGGCGGCATCTGCGGGCCCCTTCGCCGGCCCTCGCCCCCAGCCGCTCCTCGGGCTGCCGGCCCCTCGGTGCCCAGCAGCGGCCAGGCCAAAGAGGGAGGGCCAGGCCAGCGTTTGCCCCTCTGGTGGGCGGGGAGAGCCCCGAGGTGGAGCGGAGCTGTATCCGGCGAGGTTCCCGGGTTCCGTGTAGCGCCTTGGGCCATGAACGCTGCAGGTCTCGGGGTCTGCCCTCAGCAAAGGTTTTGCGACTTCCCCAAAAGGGTGTGGAGGGTTTGGGGTGGGAGAGAATACAGTGATGGACTGAGAATTTAAGGTAAGTTTTGGCAAAATGGGAAAGGTGACATCCTCCAGGAGCACTGATGAGGTGGGCCAAGCGCTGATGACTCTTGTCTTATCCCATGCCTCCCTGGGTGCCTTCAATGCACTTCTCAGGGGAAGCAGGGACAGGGAGGGGCTGCCCAAACAGCAGAGGACACGGCAAGGATCTGAGTTCAAAGGAAGACCAGGTGCCTCTCTGAGTTGGAGAACCTGTGCCCAAATCTAGCAGCGGGTGGTCTGTCCACAAAATGATGGCCCCCCTAAGAAGCCAAATGTTGAGGTGAGGCCTCAGTAGAAAGAGTATCTGGGGGCCAGGCCTGAGATTGGAGGGTCTTCCTAGTTCTGCCACTTGGTTTGTAACGTGGGCAAGTAACTACCTTTTTTAGCAGTGATTTGTTTATCTGTAAAATGGGGTTAAGACCTCCCTGACACTTATCAATGACTAAACAGGATAATATGTTGATGGCAGGACCCTAAATTCTCTGGCAAGGAGTAGAAAGGGAAATGAGGGGCTGGCTTCCATCCCTTCCATCCCTCCAGAGGAATCCCTCCTCTTTCCTTGAAGGAGGTAAGTGTCCTCCACTATGCTTAAATCCCTCAACTGGAAGATGACCTGAAACCTTCCAATCAGATCCGCTTCCTTGTCAGGGTAGAAGAGCAAAACTGCTCTCCATCTCATTGGCATGGTGTGGATTTAATTTCTAAATTCATATCAGGCTCTCTACCACCCCTGTCCCTCTCTGGGTGAGGCCTGTCTTCCTAAAAACTTGACAGTCTCCCTCTAGTGCCTTAATGTTCTGTCCAAGGGCCAGACCTGGGAAATTTCTTCTGAAGTCTTGGCCCTTTTGGCTAACTCCAATCTTTAGCTCCCCTTTAGCCCTGGCGAAGAGGGAGCTGGAGAATTTGCAGCCAATTTTTCCTAGAGCTGTGGCAGTTGTTTTATTTGTGAACATGATCTGGGCCACTCTGGCTACTCAGTGTTTATCTCTGGGTCTGTTTCCTTATCTGTAAGTTGATTAATTTATTCTTCCAATCCATATTTCCTGGGTGACCACACTGGGGCAGCATGGTGCACCCAGAAGGTGGAAGTGTGGGAATAACACAGAGTGGGAAAAACTCCACTCTGAAGCTGCTGATCTTCTGAGGGAAAACAGACACACATATCCGTCTCTCCAATACAAGGCTATTTGCTTCAGGAGGACCTCCAAAATTCTAGAACTTTCCACAGTGTCATGATACCTTCCCCCTCCTTCCTGAGCAGAGCAGACCCTTGTCTTGGACTCCTCAGCCAGAAGCTAATTGCTTTCCTATGGAGAAAGATCCTAAAATTTGAGTCTGGAGCTTCTGTTCATTCTGTTTTGTTGGAATTGTCTATTTTTGTAACAATCGTACATTACTTTTATATTCAAGATGAAAAACATAAAAATATTCCCAGTTTGGGGAAAAAGATATCAGGAAGGATTGGGTTCCCCCCTCCCCTGGTGACCAGAGGCAGCTCAGCACACATATCTAGGCTGCCCGGGGCCCTTGATCCATGTGGCTCTGGGAGAGGCTGCCTCAGTCCAGCCCCTGGCCTGGCTGCTCGCCCACCTCTGGCTGGCCTGCTCCATCCTCAGCGTCTCTAGGCCTGGGCTCCACTTCCTATTAGCACAAACCACGTGGCATCCTTTCCATGGCGTTTCTAGGCAGAAAAGGGAGCCACAGCCGCCTAGTGGCTGCCAGGGAGGCTGGCAGGAAGGGGCATCTCCACCAGGCGTCTCCTGGGAAACAGCAAGCTCCCCTGAGAAGGGACATTTGGAAATAAAATTCCTGCCTCTGTGTGATTGCATGCGTGCTGGGGCGGGAGAGGGAGTTAAGAAACCTCCCTGGCCTCCTCTGCTTGTCTCTCTCAGGGAAAGCCTCTTCCAGCAGCTCTCCAGACTCCAGCCCATTCCCCAGAAACTGGGTAGGGTCTGCTGGAGCGGACAAGAGGCCTAGAAATGTACCTTCAGATTCATGATGTGGGTAGGGACGAGCCAGGGACAGAGAGCCAGAGACCCATTCCTCCACTGCCCTGCCTCGCCCTGTGGCCCTGGTCTATCAGACCCCCTTCCTGAGTCTACTTTCCTCTGTAAAATGAGGGTACTGCATGAGATTGCCCCATTAGTCTTAGTCTTCACATTGGGGGTCCTCCACAAGGCCCAAGAATACAGTTGGGGCATTCTAAGCCATTCTTTCTGTCACTTGGACCAGATACCTGAGAGAAGTTAATGATTCCTTGTGTGACCTTGACTGGTCCCTTGCACCCATGGGGTTCCACACCTGCACATTCACTCCTTCAGGTATTTTTTTTTTAATATCTTATTTATTTATTTGACAGAGAGAGATCACAAGTAGGCAGAGAGGCAGTCAGAGAGAGAGGAGGAAGCAGGCTCCCCGCTGAGCAGAGAGCCCGATGTGGGCCTCCATCCCAGGATCCTGAGATCATGACCTGAGCTGAAGGCAGAGGCTTTAATCCACTAAGCCACCCAGGCTCCCACTCCTTCAGGCATTTACCCGTGCTTGCTGAGAACATGAAGACAGAGACCACCTTGGTTGACAGGAAAGAGGCCCTCAGCCCCTCCAAGCCAGCTACATGGCACATTCCTTCCACAAGGACCCCCTCACAGGAAGCCCGAGGGTCCTGGAAGATTCTCTTCCCATCATGCCCAAAGTCATCCAGAGGGAGAAGTTGCGGTGCCTCCAGGGGAGTAGGAATGGGGGTGGTGTTCCTGCCCCCTCCCCTCTTTCACACCTCTTTAGTTCTCTTTGGCCTCTCTTGCTCTTGAGGGACAAGCCCCCACTCGAAGCCCAATGGACCACTCCCTGGTAAAATATGGGATGATCAAACTGGAGACAGACACCCTTTGGAAACTACATGCAGAGGTCAGAGATCCCTGAGTAAAAACCAGTGGCTTTCTCCCAGCTGGAGTCTCCTCCTCCTTCCTGGCCTCACCTCTGAGAGTCCCCCTTCCCCAAGAGACCCAGGCAGTGTGAGAGGTGGAGAGAGAGAGCTCTCCGTGCAGGAGACAACCCCCCAGAACTTTAGGAGGAGACAGAGGCATTCCAGGAAGGAAGAGTGCTGGGAGCCCTGCAGAGACCCAGGGGGCCTGGGCCAGAGCCAGGAGAAGACATTGACCCTCACAGTCCTGGCCTTGTGGCTTCTCAGCCCATGTCTGCCTGGGGGCCAGGCAGTTGGAGATAAGAGGGAAGAAGGGGACTGGGAAGGAAGGTCAGGAAGTTGAAGTAGTCGGGAGGAGGAGTGTTGATCTGGATTCTGACTGGCACCTTTTTTGGGCACCTACTGTGTACCAGGCGACAGGCTCCATCCCAGCTTGACCTGGATTATTTCCTCCAGTCCTCACTTGAGCCCTGTGCCAGTGTTATTATCCTGCTCTGACAGAGAAGGAAACTGAGACTCGGAAGCGTTACGTAACTTGCCCAAGGTCACACAGTTTGTCAGGAGTGAAGCCAGGATCCCAGCCCGGGTCTGCCAGCCTCCAGTGGGTTCTCTCTGCTGCCAGAAAGCCCTCCTCCTGGAAAGCAGGTCTGGGGTTCGGGTTTTCAGTCAGAGCTCATCAGGATCCCCAGAGGTAAATCTATTGTCATCTGCCCTCCTCCTCCTCACCCATCTGCCAAGCAAGTCGCAGGTGAGCCCCCCACAGCGGCCCCTGTCCCAGCCCCAGGTGCTAGCTCAGCTTTGCCTGGCTCCTGGCCTCTCTCTGGTGCCCCCAAGGTGGCTCCGAGGTCACCCCACACCCCAATGCCTTTCATTCTGCCTTTCCAGATCTCAGAACCCATAGGGAAACGCAGGAAGAGAGAGAGGTCACTTGAAGGTTGGAAGCAGGGGCCCTGGTCTTGGGCAAAGGATTGGGGGGCCTAGTTATCTCCTTTGATTCAAATGAACCCTCTCCCTAACTCCCACCCCTCACCCCCAGAGACTGCCAGAGCTTCGCTTAGTTAATGAAATACAAAAGAAGGAATCAGGGGGCGGGGGTGGTCGAGAGCTGGAAAACAAGGGAGAGAGGAAAAGTTGGGTCTCTTCCAAAGAGTTAATGTTCCACAGTATGATCGATTAGGTGTCAGATGTAATTTCAAACCAATACAAGATGAATGGCATAATTTTCCCTCTCTCATTTTAGACAGAATTAAGAATCCATTAGCTAACACAAATTTTTGGCAAGTTTAATAGGAGCTCAAATCTACATTTGGAGGAAAGGCTCCCCAAAGCCTGTTTCAAGCTTTTAGTCCTCAGGCCCCCAAGCCTCCAGTGTCCCCCAACCCTCACAAGCCCTCTGTCTTCTCTCCCTACATGCAGCCCCCTCTCCCTTCCCTTAGCCCTTCCACACACCCCTCCCAGGCCCAGCCTGAGATTAACTGGCCTGACCCCTCTCACAAAGGCCCGGCCTGCCCACCATTGTCTTCCAGTGGCAAAGGGTAGGGGGAAGGGGTGGAGGGGCTGGCAGGGGGCCCAGGAAAGGAGGGAGGTTGCTGAATTGGCCCCAGGCTAAGGACAAACCCTAGGGAGAGGGGTGAACTGGGGCTTTGGGACCATTTGTGTCTCAACTACTCCCCAGTTTCTCCCCCAGAAAACTTCTTGTTTTTGTCCTAGACAAAGCATTACCCAGTTCATGAGGGAAGATGCAAACCCCATTCTGCCTTATACATTTACATGTATTAGTGGACGCGGTAAACGTGAGAGATTAAATGAACAGTTACCATCCCATTCTACAGACTGGTAAAACTGAGGCGGGGGGAGATGATTGGAGTCAGCTGGGTCCAAAGGTAAAACTTGGCTTTGCCGCTTGCTTGCTTACTAGGGCCCTTAGGCATTTCCTCTAGGCCTTGATTTCCTCATCTGTAAAGTGGGAGGGACGTCGGTCCCCAGTGCAGAGTATTATCCTGAAGGACAAATGAGAAAGCCAGGTGTCCACTCTGCACGAGTTTCCTGAATCAGCTCCAGCGCACCCCCTCCAATCTCACAGCCTGATCTGGAAGACCAACCGGTAGACTGAGCTCTGTCCTGGAAAGCAAAAGAGGCCAGAATAATGATAATGACAGTTTCCCCTTACTGGGCACTTATTTTATGCCGAGAATGGGAACCAAGCTCATTTACTCCTCAGACCCTTATCGGATAGATAATAGTATCATCATGCATCTCACTTTCCAGGTCAGGAAACTGAGACAGAGATGAGTGAAGTAACAAGTGAAGTGCTACCAAGTGGCAGAGCTAGAATTCCAACCCAAGTAGCCTGGCCCCAAGGCCTATGGCTCTCTACCTAAGGAGAAGCAGAGGTAAAGTTCTGAGATGGTGGAGGACCAGGATGTGATCCCAGACCCTGGGTCTGGAAAGGCTTCACAGAGGACCATAGGCTTGACTTAGATCTTAACCGATGAGTAGGAGTCTACCAGGTGGGCAAGAAGAGAAAGAATGTTCTAGGCAGTGAGAACAGCATGTACCAAGGCATCGAAAGAATTCTCAGCGTGGGGATGGTGAGTGACGCAGTATACCAACCAAAACATGGGGTTCATGTGAAGGATGGCAGGAAACAGGTTGGATAGGCAGGCCAGGTGCTTCAGACTGACAATCCTGCTCTAAAAATTGGGAATTCTGACTTCTATAGCTAACCTTGCATGTCATGCTCAGGAGTTATGAGTTGTTCACGTTGTAATACTAGAGCTAGCATCTTCCATGTGCCAATTGCTTTGTTTCTTCAATACAATAACCACATAAAGCAAACACTGTTATCCTGTTTTTCAGATGAGTAAACTGAGGCTCAGGAATACTAGGTAACTTGCTTAAGAGACACAGCTGGAAAGTGAGAGAAGTGACCATCCAACCCAGGTCTAACCCCAAAACCCAAACTCATAATCACTGTTTTGTTGTGTCCTGGTAGGCAGTAGGGAACAGGGGAGGGATTTCAGCAGTGGGTAATGGGTTGGATTGAGATTTAGGAAAAGATGTTCAATTGGACAAGAGTGTGACTGGAGGCTCCATCTGGAATTTTCATGTGGACCAAAGCAATGGAGAATGATGGGTGAAAGGCCCTCCCTCATCCATGGGGATGGAAGAGAGGGCCTTCTGGGGCCTAAGTAGTA